>APFE030400325.1:504921-529058 GCA_000404065.3 Pinus taeda | reverse complement strand
TGCCCGATATCAATATATTATACAATCTTCACTTTTACAATGCACAAGTTAAATCTTGGGAAACCCCAAATTTACACTGCCAATTTTTCACAACTTCGGCAAACTCGGTTGCCCAGCTCGTCAGCACCTGCGCACGGTCGCCGCACGACTCACCAACCCTTCGTTCACCTCGTCGCACGATCGTGTCGTTTGCCCAACTTGGGAGGGCCTCCAAGTCGCCACACACGGGCGCCTCTACCCGAGACACACCTCCGTTCACAATCTCAACACTTCACCAAGTCACCGTGCACACTTGCATGACGGGCGGGCGCTCACCCGAGTCGCCAAGACACCCGTGCCAAGTCGTCGCACAAACCTGGCGCTCCTCCGTTTCACCGTCGGGCACCTTCGCACAAAGCGGGCGCTCCTCCGTTTCCACCGTCGAGCGCACCTTCGCACAAACCGAGCGCCACACATACATCGTGCACGCCTCACCCAACCACCGGGCGCTCCTGCCCGCACCTTTCACCCAAGAACAAGATGTGCATTCCTCCGTGCGGCTTCGCCCAAGAACAGGCGCATCACCCATCTGCGCCCTCCTTCGTTGTTGCGTAACCTTCACCTGTTCTACGCACTTCTTCTTGAGCGATGAGCGATTATGTGATGATGGAATACCTCCACGCATTCCCCAACTTATAGCAAGTGTAGGGTGTGGTGGTGGCTTGCCCAGCCGACCTCCCTACACCCATGCTTCATCGCATAAGCCCCTACACCATCAAGTCGGCCTCCATGTGTGTTGATACACCTCCCACGCCATATAAACGAGCTCTCCTCTCACATATGCGCACATCGCATCCTTCAAAGAGCTCGCACTTCGTTGTTTCGCCATCGCACTTCATGTCGAAGCGTGTGGTAAGAACCGCAGGTACTTACATCCTCCTCCACCTGAAGTTGTTGTCGTCCTCGACAACATACCATCCTGGTAGTCATCCACCAAGATCAACTGTATCATCCATGATGTCAACTCCTCCACATACTGCAAACATCTCTGCAACATATGTAGACCATGGCCTCATCATGTCTCGTCCCGGCAACCATCTGTCACCAAGATCACCATACCCCATTGGTATGTCATACATTGGAAATCATCTCAATCCATGACCATCGACCACCCTGTCACAATCTCCACATGCTGCTCTCCATCGTGGAAGGCTGGCCCCTCCATCTCAAGCTACATGCCCACTGCAACATCTCGTGTCGACCTCATCATGTGTCGTCCCATGTGAA
This sequence comes from Pinus taeda, assembly GCA_000404065.3. Classification (NCBI taxonomy): domain Eukaryota; kingdom Viridiplantae; phylum Streptophyta; class Pinopsida; order Pinales; family Pinaceae; genus Pinus; species Pinus taeda. The sequence continues at coordinate 527,792 of APFE030400325.1, read as the reverse complement.
CTGCTGCCATGATACTCCAACAAATAATAACACATCTCTGTACACTTCCGGACCCCATGTTTGAACTAGTTGGGTAGCTAATCCAACCATCACGCTCAAACCATGAGAGTGAACATCCTCATGCCACCATCAGCTGTTTCTCAAAACATCCCGTCACATCATCAACTCGATCAAGAATCCATCTCCATATAAGTGTAAGCCATGCTCAGGTCCATGAAGTAGCTCTCATCTCATCTGCAACATGATGTCCATGATGTTTGGTGTCAATGTGCTGCATGAAATCAGCCACATCTATCCCAACATCATCCATATGTATGCCTCCTCAATATGAAGAGACCATCTCATAAAACTCCAACTCTCGGTGTGCCACATCCAAGTCCATGAAGCAACCTCCACCATATCTGCAATGTGCCATCCTCAAGTCTGCCATAGAAACAAGTATATACCTGTCTCATCTATCCATGTGCTGCCCATGATCGTAGATCAATCAACTCCCATGTGTCAAAAGTGGTTAAGTCTCGGCTCAACCCATGCCCAAGTGTTGCCACTAAGGCATCATCATCGTCGTGACTCCATCACTCCAAAGTGTCTCATATCGATCCTCCACATCAAGTCACTCTTTCAAGCCATTCCCATACATGTACTTGAAAGTATGCACCCCATTCTCCATCAAAGTCTCTGACCTCAACTCCTCAATGCATCAGATCCTCTAAGTCCACCATATATGAAGTTCCCAAAAGTCACAACCTCATGTCATCATGAGCTCCATGAGTCATCTCCAACCAACACTCTAGCAAGCATACAAGTCTCGGTCCAAAGGTCTCTGCAAGATGCCTCAGCTCTCCATGTAGTAGAAATGCCCCATAGTCTGCTCACAACTCCATCCAAGTCCATGGCCTTGTTGTACATAAGTGCACAACCTCTCCATCGGCTCATAAGTAATGTATCTCCATGTCACATCAGCAAATCCATCTGCACAACATCCCAGCCTTGGCACTCCTCATTAGATGCCAATTAGTGACATCTCTACAAATGCTCTCGCATAATGTCCCTGCATAACACTGCCAAGCTCCATGTCTCCAACCTGATGTCCATGACTAAGTTTCCCATCTAGTCCAACCAAGTAGACCCATCACAACAATCGGTCATCCTCACCCAAGTCTACAATCTTCGGTCTAGTGAACTCGGTCACCCAACCATGTCATCATCACATGAGTCTCTCCATCATAGCTCCCCTACTAAAGGTTCCACCAAGACTTGCTCTTGGTCTCGACCATGAGAAGTCCACCCAAGCAACTCAAGTGTGTGCCTTCCAATCTATCCATGAGTCATGCCGGGCACTTAGCCATGTGGCTAAAGCATGACCCATTCCTCCGCAACGATCATCATGTTCCACCCTTGTCACGAGCCTTTGTACCTTCTACCATAAGGTCACCAACAACCCCAACAAGTCCTGCAACAATCAACAACCCTTGCTTCTTCATACAAGGTCTCATCATAAACATCCATGGTAAGATGCTCCCTAGCATCGGCAAACTGACTTTGCCCTCCCCTGCATACGGTCCATCTACCAAATGCTCAAGTGAAACACAAGTATCAATACTTACTTCATCATCATGAGGCTCCTCCATATGAGTATCATCATCCATCCATGTCTGCAAACTGCACGATCCTGGTCCAACTTGATCAATCTCAAGCTCATCTTCCATCATGATCATGTCTGCAACATCTTCAACTATCATGGCTTCCTCTTCCTTGTTAGCACAATCTGCAACTTCATCTTGCTCCATTGTCCAGCCAAGTTGAAGAAGTTCGTCCTCAACATTCTTTTCCAAGACTGCAAGCTTCTCTCGAATCCGGGGATTCTCCTCTTTCATCCGCTTCAACCTATATAAGGTAAGCAAGAGCTTCCCTTCGCATTCTTCCAAACCTGCTATGCCTTGTCGTTCAGCTTGGCCCAAGCACCAAGCTTCACCCCTGCTAAACCTGTTTCACCAGCTTCACCCAGTTCCCTACAACCATGAACCGGCCCTTGTTCCACTTGTATGTGAAACTAGCTTCCTTCACCTGCAAGTACCTGCTTCCACTGTCATCAACCCGGTCATCAGCCTGCTCTGATACCAACTCACGATAGTGTAGTGGGATCAGCACTTCTTCATCAACCCGGTCATTAGCTTGCTCTGATACCAACTGTCACGCCCCCAAGCCTACGGTAGTCTTTCAATCATGCTAGGCGAGGTGCGGCACTATCAACTGTTTTCTTTTCACCAATACTTACGATTGTAGACTACGCCTTAACATTCCATACTTAGTTTTATTTCTGTTACCAAGTATTATTAATGTGCCTTTATACCAATGAACACCCATACACATTCATTATCAACAACATTATACAAGAGAAATGCACAACAATATAAAGGGAGGGGCAACTCCCTGCAATATGAGTCTGCCCGATATCAATATATTATACAATCTTCACTTTTACAATGCACAAATTAAATCTTGGGAAACCCCAAATTTACACTTAGCCAAATTTTCACAACTTCGGCAAACTCGGTTGCCCAGCTCGTCGGCACCTCCGCACAATCGCCGCACGACTCACCAACCCTTCGTTCACCTCGTCGCACGATCGTGTCGTTTGCCCAACTTGGGCGCACCTCCAAGTCACCACACACGGGTGCCTCTACCCGAGACACACCTCCGTTCACAATCTCAACACTTCACCAAGTCACTGTGCACACTTGCACGACGGGCGGGCGCTCACTCGAGTCGCCAAGACACCCGTGCCAAGTCGTCGCACAAACCGGGCGCTCCTCCGTTTCACCGTCGGACACCTTCGCACAAAGCGGGCGCTCCTCCGTTTCCACCGTCGGGCGCACCTTCGCACAAACCGGGCGCCACACATACACCGTGCACGCCTCACCCAACCACCGGGTGCTCCTACCCGCGCCTTTCACCCAAGATCAAGATGTGCGTTCCTCCGTGCGGCTTCGCCCAAGAACGAGCGCATCACCCATCTGCGCCCTCCTTCCTTGCTGCGTAACCTTCACCTGTTTTGTTCACTTCTTCTTGAGCGATGAGCGATTGTGCGATGATGGAATACCTCCACGCATTCCCCAACTTATACCAAGTGTAGGGCGTGGTGGTGGCTTGCCCAGCCGACCTCCCTACGCCCATGCTTCATCGCATAAGCCCCTACACCATCAAGTCGGCCTCCATGTGTGTTGATACACCTCCCATGCCATATAAACGAGCTCTCCTCTCCCATATGTGCACATCGCATCCTTCAAAGAGCTCGCACTTCGTTGTTTCGCCATCGCACTTCATGCCGGAGCGTGTGGTAAGAACCGCAAGTCCTTACAGGTTGTATTCTATATACGACAAGGAGATGTTGGCCATCATGCATGCATTGACCAAGTTCCGACAGTATCTAGTGGGTAACAGGTTCAGGGTGAGGACTGATCACAACAACCTCAGGTTCTTTTTGGAGCAGAAGCAGCTACAGGAGAGGCAGCAGAAGTGGATCAGTAAGATCCAAGCATATGACTTTGACATTGAGTATGTCAAGGGTAAAAACAATGTGGTAGCAGATGCCCTTTCACGTAGACCAGCCACGTTGTCTCTTATGAGCTTGGATGACTAGAGGGCTTGACTCTTAGTTGGGTACTCCAAGGACAGATTTGCATGTGAGGTTCTGATGGGCAGGTGGTGGATGACAAGTATAGGGTGGTCAATGAGATCATCTACTACAGGGACTGGTTCTTCTTGATGGAGGGATCTCAGCTCAAGAAGAAGATACTTCAAGCATCACATGATTCACCATTGGCCAGCCATAAGGGGTTTACCAAAACCTACAGGGCCATTAGAGAGAGGTTCTCATGGAAGGGCCTCAAGGAGGACATACTCCAGCATGTCCAGGAGTGCGATGTTTGCCAAAGGAACAAGGGGGAGGTGAACCATCCCGCAGGATTATTGCAGTCTCTTCCCATTCCAGAGGGGAAATGGGAGTGTATTTCGATGGACTTCATCACAAGGTTGCCATGGTACAGGGCAAGGATTGCATCTTTGTCGTCATTGATCGACTGACAAAGTACTCACACTTTTTTGCCATATCCGCACATTACACAGCAGCACAGGTGGTCGAGCTGTTCTTCAAAGAGATCTTCAGGTTGCATGGTCTTCCCAAGACCATCACCAGTGACAGGGATAGCCGTTTCATGGGCGGATTTTCGCAAGAGCTTTTCCAGTTGGTGGGGACGGAGTTGACACCGAGTACCAGTTATCACCCCCAGACGGACGGGCAGACAAAGATAGTTAACAAGTGGCTGGAGGGCTACTTACGTAACTATGTCAGCGGGCAGCAGCGAGCATGGTTGGAGTTGCTGCATCTGGGGGAGTACTGATACAACACTACACATCACATGTCCATTGGTATGTCACCATTCTATGCTTTCTATGGATATCATCCTTTATCTTTTGATGTGATGTTTGGTGCTAGCAAGGCTCCGAGAGCCAAGATTTGGATCCAAAAGAGTCAGGATATTCTCCGAGTTCTCAAGGATAATATGGCTACAGCGCAGAACCAGCAAAAGCTGTATGCTGAAAGGGGTCGGGTGGAGAGACAGTTTGAGGTAGGGGACTTGGTCTACCTACGATTACAACCATACCGACAACCGTCACTGAAGCAGAAGGGGGTTGAGAAGCTCAAGCCCCGCTTTTACAGGCCATATAGGGTGATACGCAGGATTGGACAGGTTGTGTATGAGTTGGAGCTGCCCCAAGGCAGCAAGATTCATAACGTCTTTCATGTATCATGTCTGAAGAAGGCATTGGGGCAGCATGTGACAGTGATAGATGAGCTACCACCCATGGATGATGAGGAGCATTTGGTGTTGCATCCAGAGGCTATTATTGATACCAGGGAGAGGCAGCTACGGAACAGGACAATCCAGGAATTCTTGGTGAGGTGGAAGAATTTGCCGGATGAGGATGCCACTTGGGAGGGTGAGAAAATTTTGTAGCATCCATCACTTCAATTGCTTGAGGACAAGAAACATTTTGTCGAGGGAGACTGTAATATTCCTAATTAGCCGTGGCTAATTGGAATATTTGATTTTGCTCAATTTTTCCTTCTATAGTTATTTATAAATAAAAAGGTGAGGAAAGGGGAGACATAACTCACTTTTAGAATAAAGTCCCTTCCTAGTAGCACAACGTTGTAACTTAAAGGGGAACAAAGGGGGGCCAAAGAACCACGTAGAGGAGGGGCCCACACAGACACTTGGAGGGACTGCGCAGATGGAGAGGAACACGTGACAAGAGAAGGAGCTACATTGGAGGAGGTGAGTCTTGGGGATGAGAGGGGCCAACGCTATAAAGGAGAGAGGAGCCTCCTCATTTTGTCATTCGATTATGAGCATTTGAGCTAGTCACTTCGACTTGGAGCACGCTGGTTGTTTAGCCCGTCTGCAGCTATGTTTAGTGCACTGAGTGTCTTTGTTCAGAGATCTCACCCTTAGCCCCTGAGGACTCGAGCGCCTACTCAGGCAAGGTAGCTTCAGCAGTCTTTTTGCAGTAGTATTGATCTTTTGCATTGAGGAGTTGAGCATTGGAGGACTGCGCAGTCTTGAGAGAGAGGGACGCAGTTCTTCTAGAGGTAGTTCTGAATTGGGGGTTTGTGGAGGATTTGAGCTGGGAGATTGAGCAAGGTATCAGCGCTTGCATATTGGAGGATTTTGGCTAAGTTTCAGGCAGAGTTTCGGTGGGTTTTATTCAGTGGCAGCGCAAAGCCTTGAGGGATTGCATGGGTCCTCAAGGGGGCGATTTTCGAGGGTCGGCCATTTCAGAAAAGCTTTTTGGGTTTTGCTGGGTTTCTTGAGTAGAGTCCGATTCCATAGTTTCAGCATTTTCTGAGGAGGGGAACAGCCCCAAATCCTCATTTGATTTCCAGCGGCAACAACAGCGCAACAGTTCTCCAGCAACTTGGACGCAATTCAAAGAGAGGCCATTCCTTTGCTATTCTGGGTATATTTCTTCACTTGCCTTGTGCAAGTCGAGATGCCATCTTTCTGATTACCTCCTGTACCCATTCTATTACTCAGTATAATAAAATGGCTTCTCATTTCCCTCTACATTTCTTGAGTATTTGCTTGTATTCCGTGTTTGCATTATTTTATGTTGCATCACTGTTATTTATATCACTTTGAGCTTCCCGGTTATTATATCATTTGTATGTATTTGGTTGGAGTTTACTAGGGTTTGGGGAATATCTCTGAAACGAGATATTACATCTTGTGACAATTTTAGCATTCGATTTTGGATAGGTCTATCTTCCTTCTAGGCCCTTTAGACTTTTTGAAGCATCCTTTATCCTTGTGATGAGCGGAATAGACATTTGAAACTTTCTCCTCTTCATTCTCTTTCTTGCTTACTAGAGAAATTCTGACTTCTTCTTGACTGCATGCATTCCATAGTTGTTCAAATGTAGGAGTTTCCTTCCAACTGTTGAGACCTGATGAAAAGGCACTCCAAGATGTTGGTAATCTTAGAAGTGTAGTGATTACAAGTTCTTCTTTAGGTACTATCTCATCGATTGCCTGGAGTTCATCTCCAATTCTAGCTATTCTCATAAAGAAGGATGCCACAGTGTCTTCTTTTGTCATATTTATAGATCTTAATTCATTCTTAAGACTTGTTATTTGACCGAGATTCTTGATTGTGAATAATTTGGATAATGCCTCATACATCTCTTGAGCATAATCTATGTTGGATATATATAGGATGAGGTTATCCTTTATTCCATCCACTATTAGTGTCATGGTCAATATTTCTGTTTCCCCGAACTTTGCCTTTTCTGCATCACTTGACTCATTAGTTGGCTTCTTTACTTTTCCTTTGAGTAAATCCAATACTTTATTCTTCTCGAGGATGAGGTCTATCCTCTTCTTCCATGCCCTATAGTTGGATGCTCCTTCTAATTTGTTTTCTCCCTTCATTGAGTTAGACATTGTCTTTGAAGATAGCAGGCTTGATTTCTTATATGACCCTTTTGATGACCTCATTAAAACTTCTTAATACTCCTTTTAATAGATCTTCAAGCTACCTTTTTCCTTCTTCTTTACATTAGCTCTGATACCATGTTAGAAAATTAGAAAGGCATAAAGATTTTCTTTATGTTGATAATTACTTGTGATAGTCTTATATTTTCTTATGTTCTTCTTTTATCTTTAGTTCATCAAGCAATTACCAAAACAATAACACAAAGATCACCAACACCAGATGTAGGCGGACAACCAGGGCAAAAAACCCAATCTAGGGGAAAACCCAGTCAACAACTCTTCCTTCAATAGTTTCACGAGATAATCCAAGACTCTTGACCTTGAAATAGATTTCAGCCACACCAAGTCAACCCTTTCTTCCTTTTGTAGATAACTCTTTCAGCAACAACTTCGACTTGCAGCAATAACTTGCAACAACAACAAAACTTTGATCTAGCAGAATTTCGACCCAGCAATAGCCCAACAAAATCTTTGACCCAATAGTTAGCCTAGAAAAAACTTCCACCCAGTAGTCAGCCCAGCAAAAATTTCGACCCAACAATCAGCCCAGCAAAATCTTCGACCCAACAGTTAGCCCAGCAAAAACTTCGATCCAGCTGAAACTTTGATCTTCCATAAGTAACCCAACACATTCACATGAGTGAGAGAGAGATGATTCAGAAATTCGACCTTCCAACATTTCTTCTTTTTCTGTTGCTTCTCTTGGATATCGAACTTGTGTATGAGTGATGTCTCCAAATGTATTCGAACTGCTAGTATATATACCCTTTTGGTGAGGTCGAATTACCCTGTTTGAGGCCGAGTTGGTATGGAGGTGAAAAATAACTTATTTTACTCAATATAAATTCTTTTCACATGATTCAAAAGCCCAAGAAGGGTCTCTTTAAACGGACAATGACTTTATTGACTCAAGACAATACCTAGAAGTCCTCAATGGGGACTTTGACCTAAAACATGATGACCCAAGCATGAAACCCATGCTTTAATAAGTCATAATAATAATAACAATAGTTTCTTTTTCTTTCTTTTGATAAATACATTTTCATTACGACTCAAATACAATTATGAAGAATGGACCTAGTTACATTCTTCAACAATGCGATCCCTTTCTTTTCTTCGTAGTCCCTCAAGCTATCTAATTTCCATCCAAAGATCCAACATAGGTTGGCTAGAAAAAATATCCATGCTAGGATTCTAGAGAATTATTAATTATAGTGAAATTTCCTCAATTACAACCAACAAAATTTCAAACGCCAACAAATATCCATAAATCTGTGGTTGTAGCTTTCACAATTTGAAATCAATCCACCCCCAATAATTTGCTCTTAGCAATTTCCCCGTTTCCAGGGAAAAGGATAGTTCACACAATGAAATCTCAATTCTTGGTGAGTCGGTTCTTTGGTAATTGAATAATAGTCATCTTTGAACTCCCCTCTTTCCCCAAACCTTCAAATTCGAAACAACAATCACAATGATGCTTGCATATAAATGTAAGCTTTAAATTACACAACATGAAGGGACACGTATCCCTTCATGCATTAATCCCCCAAGCTAATTAAGTATAATTAACTATTAGTTAAGGACACAATCAAGTTTAATAAGGCTTTAGGTTAACTTTCCTACTAAGGTCTTGTTACCGCACATATTAGCAATCTTGCAAAGGTTCGGCAAGATGCTAGAGCAGCGCACACAAGACAAGTGCCCACTGTCACCTTGGTGTGTGGCTGGGAATAATTCATTTGCTTGTTGCTCTAAACCTACAAATTCATAATTCTATGGAAAAAAAAACCAAGCTAGGGTCCACTTCAAGGCCACCCACAAGCCTAAAAATGTGCAAATAAAGTATGGCTGTGTTCAAAGTATTAGAACATTGAAATATGAATCCAATGATCCTATTAGCATTTCAAAAGACTGAGTATCTCAAGAGATATGCATATCCAGAAAATACTAAGTTTTGGCATTGAACCAAAACCCAGATTTTTATCCCAGCAAGCTTGGGATGGATTATTCACTTCAAAGAATGTTCAAATAATCTTTGGAAGTGAGAAAAATGACGAGGATTGAAGGAATATACCTTTGGATGCTAAATCCCCTTGAAAAAGGCCTGTCTTATCTTGCAATGTGTGGCTGTAAATTGTTGTTTTAGACCTGCAAACCCTTGGACAGCAGCTTGTTTTAATGATTTTGAGGTTTATCTGCTTACAACAATCCTCTATACATTCCTTTGGACCAATTAGATAGATCTTTGTAGCAAAGCCCAAAGTGTCAAACTAGCCCTAAGATGTAAAATTTAACCACAAGCTAGTGAAACTAATTTTCTCTTTTGTATTTTCTGATTTTTTATTTTCAAATATAAATAGAAAAAGAAACTGAAAATATTTCTAAATTTTGAAATTTTGCATGAGGTAAAGATATGACTTACCTTATACCATTCTAATTACCTCTTTGTGTCAGCTCTTTAATTAATTTGGACAAGTAGTGAATTTGGAGTGCCTGCACTAGGTGCCTCCACTCTTGTTTAAGACTCCCACTAGTGTGAAAATCCAACTAGGAGTGGTTTCTTGAGTGGAACACCTTTGGCCAATGAATCAACTATGAGATGAGAGATTTAATCCATTAAAGAGGAACCCTTGGGAAGGGTTTGTCGAAAAATCAAATTCCAAACACCCTAGCTCAACAAGAAAAAGGTAAGGCCTAGCCTCCTAGGCCTTTTTCTCCATGTGACTAAGTAGCTCCTCAATGGATCAATCCACTAACATTGTGTGACTTATGAAGCACAATAATCTTCACAAAAAATAAGAGAGGATATTAAGCCAATCCACAAATTGAAGACAAGTTGTTTGCATCAATAAAGCTCTTATTTGGCATTAATGATTCATTGATTTCACATTTTTTGCTAAATTGTAGCAAGAAAAGGCTTCATTTGACTTGTGCCTTAGTCAAATGGAGAAATTTGAATTTCCAATTGGATGACTTGAGTTGCAGTTACCAAGGGTGACATGGCCAAATCACTTAGTTAAGTCCGTCAATTCGAGTTTATGGGCAAAAAATAGAGTTGTGCATGAGTTGATTGCTAAGATATAGCTATCTAGTGGAGTTATATTTAGTGAAACTCAGTTATCTAAGCTCTAGCCTAGAATAGAGTTAGTATGAGTTTAGTTCAGTAGTTGTAATTGTTGTTAACTCACTGATCTCTCAATTAACTAGTCAATTTACTAAAAATAGCCATAGTCATGCATGCAATTCGAATTGCCTAGTGGAGTGGAAAAAAAGGCATAATTGTAATCATTATTGTATACTAGTGAGTGTACAAAGTTTGCATTGAGAAGGTGAGCTAATTCTCTTGGATTTGCGCAACGAAATAGGAGCTTCCCTATTCTTTAGGAGCAGGAATTGCGCAAGGAAATAGAAGGAAGTGGGAGGCCTATTTTGGCTAAGTATTTTCCAGAGCAGACTCAGGAGGAGTAGGTCAGTATTGCAATGCAGGTTGAGCTTCAACCATTGAAGTTGTCATTGTAATAGATCATTTCTCTCATCTGTTATAATACAGACAGGGGAGGGGTTTTTCCCAATTGGGTTCCCTAGTAAAAATTGTATATTGTGATTAAATCATTGCACGTGTTTTTATTGTTAGTTTTCCTTCCGCGGAATTTAGAAGAAGAAATTTGTGTCTATTGACTTCAATTTATTTTATTAGTAGTTGCAAATTTCGAGTTATTTCTACATGGTATTAGAGCTATTGAAAATTGCATAGAAACCATGTTCCTGATCATCTCTCAAATAAATTTAGAATGGCAGAGTTGGTGGTGCAGGAAAAATGTCTTTTAATGGATTGAGGCTTGAGTATGCATTGGAGGGAACTTCGATTTTTTGTGCTTGGAAAGATAGCATGGGAACTGTGTTGGATGACAATGGAGTATTGGAGTACACACAAACTGATATTCCAAAACCAACAACATCAAATGCACAACTTGCTCAGTGGAAGAAAGACACAACAAAAGCCAAGAGGGTTATCCTTGAGGGAGTCAAAGATCATGTGGTTTCACATTTTCATGGCAAGGAGGCTCCTTTTGCAATGTGGAAAACTCTCATAGACCTATTCGAAAGTAGCAATGATCCCAGGAAGCTGGCATTAAATGATAAGCTCAGGAACATTCAGATGAATAAAAATGAAACTATTGTTCAATACCTATCCAGATTCACTCAGGTGAGAGATGAACTTAGAGGAGTTGGAGAAAATGACCCATCATCTGAACTTGTGAGCTTAGCACTCCTTAGTCTTCCGAAATCTTGGCACAACTATCAGGATTCAGTTAATGGAAGAAACAAGCTCCCAGATTGGGAAAGATTTTGGTATGATTTGGTGTAGGAGGAGATTAGAAGAAACACTGGAGATGGTGTCACATCCAGAACTGATGAGGAAGAAAACTTTGCGTTAGTTGGCAAAGGAAAGAAAACCAAAGGCAAGAAGGCCCAAGGCAAGGTAGAATCCAACCAGAACCATGGCAAGAAGAAAGAGCTAAGTAAAATTAAATGCTTTCATTGCCATGAGTATGGAAACTATGCAACCAAGTGTCCACATAAGAAATCTAGTAAGAAGCCTACATCAGGAGCAGGAGTAGATGTTGTCACATCACAATTCGAGTTGGATTTCATCCTCATTGCATGGGTGGCAAGTACTATACAAGGTAGTGAATGGTACTTAGACTCTGGTGCTTCATTTCTTTTGACAAGAAATAAGGATTTCTTCATGAACTTAAAGGAGAAAGAAATACAATTACATAGAGCTTGGAGACGATGGAAGGTATAGTACCAAAGGGATTAGCACTGTCACCTTTAAGAGGGAGTTAGTCTCCCATCATCACCTAAAGAATGTAATGTATGTGCCTGGTCTGAAGAAAATTTAATTTTTGTAGTTGTACTTGAAGATAGAGGATGAGATGTGGTGTTCAGAAGAGGGAAGGCTTATCTAAAGCATGTTGCTACTAGACAAGTAAAACAAATTGGTGTTCGGGTTAAAAATATCTACAAGCTAGAGGAAGAAGAGGAAGAAGGATAGCAAAGGAGAAGGTCTCTCACAAGCATAAGAAATCAAACCTTTTCTCTCTCTTTACCACATGTGTGAAGTTGTGCAGCTGCTGGAAGGGGGCTAAAATTCAACAGTAACTGGGAGGTTGAAATTTTGTTGTTAGGGGTCGAAATTTTGCAACTAGGAAGTCAAATTTCTGGATTGTTTTTGGGTTGGAGCTGCTGGATAAGAAGAGACTACTATATCATCTTGGAAAGCTGACTTGGTGGAGGAGGAAAGTCTGATGGTCTAGGGTATTGGTCCATCTCAATCTAAATTACTGAAGGAAGAGTTCTTGATTGGTTTTTCCCCTATATAGGGGTTTTAGCCTTGGTTGTCTGCCTACATCTGGTGTCCTTGATCTTCATGTTTTACTTTTGATAATTGCTTGATGAAACAAAGATAAAAGAAGAACATAAGAAAGTTAATAAGAGCATATAAATATCACAGGTAATTATCAACATAAGAAAATCCTTTTGCCTTTTTGAATTTCTAACAACTCCCACAAGCAATCCTGGCTCAATCAAGCCAATCAAATTGGCCCTCCAATTGCCTCTGTGTAGGCCTTGCATCACTTCTGTGCAGTGCTTGCGTCACTTCTGTGCAGGCTTGAAACTTGTTGGCTTAGAACTTCCTCGAATAAGCTACTGACTGACTGTTGCTGGTCTGGAATCCTCTGGCTTGGCCCTCTAGAATTTCTTCTGGCCACTAGCACCTGAAACGACCCTTCTTCCTGCTGAATCGAATTTCCTTCTAGAGGCTGCGCAACCTCTCTATGGCTATCTTTACCTCTCTGCAAGCTACTCTCCGAAACTGGAAGATTTCCTCTGGACTCATTGTCTCTGCGTCTCCTCTCTGGTTCAAACTCTTCTGGCAGAATGCTTCTCTCTAGAAAATCAAACTGCCCAAGAAAACTTGCTCTCCAAGTGTATTCATCAATCTACCCATCAACCTCTTCTTATAATCTCTATTTGGGACTCCACCGACCAAGATTAAAACTTAATCAGTGGATGAGATCATTTCCTAGTTGATCCATGTGAGTTTCTAGAGAAATCTCACCTTCCTCAATTAATTGTTGTTAATTAATCATTTTCCTTAAGTTAGACTTGGGAAAAATTTAATTACTGATTACTTAACTCAATTAATTTTCTAGATGGATTTTCCTAGAATTTGTTCTGGGTTTTGGAGTCTTAGTGTTTCTTAGCCTCTCCGACAACTGTCGAGACTAGAACACCATCCAATGCTACAAAAACTAACGCTCCCTCTTAGTGAGGAAGGTGTTCTCTCCAACACTAGTGTTGCATTGCTGCTACAACACTATCTTTGTAACATACTCCATATACGTTGTTGATGCCTGGCCATTGTGACTCCCTGCCACTGCCCACCAAATGCCTATTTTACCAGAAACGGGAAATGAAATGAGAAATGACAATGGAACGAGAAACAGAGTTTGAAGGTTTCACATTCAAGAAACGAAGAGAGAAAAAAACCAAGAAAAATATAAAAAATATGAAACAAAACATTCAACATTAATGTTCATTATTTACATAAGTGAAATTGTAACAATCACATTTAACCCATGTATATGAGTGAAGGAAAAGTGTATAATTTTTCCTCTGCTAATACACATTTAACCTGTGTAGATGAATGAAGGAAAAGTGTAAAATATTTCCTCTACTAATACAGAAAAAGTAATCCAAAATTTACCATTCAGAAAACTATCATTATTTAATTTGGGTTTTATCTATCCCTATCCTTGACTACAACTTTCACTAGCCTTTATGTACTTTATTTTGATTCAATCAAAATTTCTGCAAAATTAATGTTAATAATTTCTAAACTGCTTAATTCCTAATGGAAACACACTCCTCGCAATAAGGCTTTGAGCGTCTAGGGTAACTTGCCTTATTTTATGTGATGGGTATGATAATATCTTATTATTCTAAAAATTTATAACCATTGTGCATACTATTCCAAGTTCTCTGATACTTGGCAAAATTTGCATATATGGCGTATGACCATTTATATTAGTTAATCCTCCACTTAGATTTTTATGTGGTAGTATGCATTTGATCTACGAAAAGGGTCACGGATAGCTCCACGTGGTTCACTGACAGCCTTCCACTTCACTTTCATCGCGTGGCCTAAAGATCAAATGATGGAGATCTCCCAAAGTCGATCCAACGGGTAAAGAGAATTAGGGTTTGAAAGGTTTAGGGAATCCATTCTTTCATCTTATCATTTCCCTCAATGACCCTATCGCCCTTTCTCTACTCTGCAACGCATTTGTGCTTTTGTCTCACCATGTCTCTTTCTACAGTGTTTTTAGGAAAAAGAATTCTCCTTAGGTCTGTTCCTTGATCTATTCAACATCTTTTTTGAGATCGATTCGGCCCTATGGTTGGGAATCGCACCAGAGTTCGAATCACGGCCTATTACATGAATAAAGTAACATGGCTTGTTCTTTTATAGTCTTCTTACTTCATCTTATCAGTTCCTTGGGCATTATAACTTTGTGCTTTCTTCTGGCAGGTGGCTCTCTTATACGCCTGGTGTGGAATATATCACCCAATCCTTCTTCTTCTATCCTCAAAATAAATAAATAACTTCTTCTTCTATCCTATACAATTACAGCAAATGATAAAAGCAAGACCAAAGGATTATAATCAGATTTCTAATTGAGAGGTCGAACAACAAACATCAAAGTTAAAAATGGAATCAATTGAAGAGAAACCATTCATTTCGGTAGAGACACCATTGCTTTATGGAGAAACTCATTTCATGGACTAAGAAACGAAAACGCTCATATGAAACGACGTTTCCCGTGCCGTTCCGTTTTCTACACATTTTTTTTTCTGGAAACACAGGCTCCCGTTTCATTTCTGGTAACTGGGCCAACCACTGCGCAACTCTAATGCTACATCTGTGTTGCTATTGACACTATTGTACAATATGTATTGCTGCCAACTCTGCATCTGCACTGTAAGTCCCTCTCAACTGTTGTTGCTACTGCTGCAACTAAGAAGCATCCAAAATACTAAATCATCTGTGTCTCTGTGCTACAATTATCTCCTGAGCTTCTGACTACTACTATCCTCTACATTGTCTACTGAGATATCTAAAGTGTTATTGACTCTGCCACTGAACCTCCTGCTCTACTATCAACACTACTCTACGCTCCTTAGCATATCACTGCAATTAGTCTGCAACTATCACTCTAGAACTGTCTGCTCATCCGATGCTTGCCTCAAGGGATCCAACCTAAATCTGGGCAACTCTGGAACTATAGCTCATTATTGCACCACCTCTCTCTTTGAGGTATTGCTACATACATGGAAAACTCTGATCTACTCATGCTGTTGTTGATGCTTCTGCATTGTTGCTGAAACTATTGCAATAACGAGTTTGATCTCCCCAGATCCAGAAGTACTAGCTTCCATAGGGCTGCTCCCTCTGAAGCTAGACTCCCTCTAAGTCTCGATCACCCTAAAAGAAATCTCTCTACTCCCTCCTAGCAATTCGCACTGCCCTCCTGTATTGAAAACTGGACTTCATAGCTCCGCGATGGAAATATCAACTGGTTGGAACTGCACCTACATCTTATAATTGGGCAATTCGCATTGTCTGTGTCACTACAACTAGTCTGCAATTGTCTCTCGAGCACTGATTGCAACTAGCTATGCAATAGTCATCTAAATAATTCACTGAAACTGTTGACACTAGACTTGCTACTATGATACTGTGGCCCCCTTTAGCGATGGTGATGGTCTTGTTGTAACAATATGGAACTAATCTAACTGATCTTCTTGTTGCAACTATGCTGAACTCGCCGAACTAGCACACTGGAGTCACATACTCCTCCTCCTCCTGGATCTCATGCCCCACTATCTCCTTTCAATCCTAATCCCTGGTTGGGACCCTTCATCGCTTTGCAACTCGCACTAGACAACTCACGCTTCCTCTGGCAACTAGAAGTCGATCTGCTGCCCAGATTTGCATATTGGCTAACTCGCACGTCCTCTGGCAATCTTGTACAATCATCTCTACAAAGCTGCAAAATCTGCTAAACTCAAAAACTATGAAAATAAACAGGAATATCCTCCTCTCCTACGTGGCTACCTGCTTTGCAATTCTCACTTCCTTTTGGAAATGTGTAGTCCTGCTAGTTGGTTCTACCTCTGCAACTAGAATTCGCAAATTTCCTAGAACAGGAAACTCTCTGAGAAAAAATCCCTCTGAGTGTGCACTTTCTCTTCTAGCCGATGCTAATTCTACTCTAACAAACTATTGCAAAACCTTTTTGTGCCCAGACAAGAGAATCTGCTTAGCGAAAATATTGAACTGCTGCTCCCTTCGCTTGCTGGAATCACTATTATGGACAAATCAAATTTTCAGCAACTGCAACAGGAAAATTGAACCCTTGCCTAGCAATTCACACTACCTGGCTAGGGACTGTGTAGCCCCAGAAAATTCGTTCTTCTGCTCCCTCTGAATAACGAATTTTCCGTTCTCCGCCTTTGAGCTTCTCGTCGGTCAAATATGCTCTAATACCTTCTGAAATTTTTAACTATTGCAGCAACTAGAAATTATTCTTCTAACTGTAAATTAATTTTGAAGTTTATTTGTTACAACAAACAACAAATATTTCACAACTACAATTGTCACAAAAATAAATAGTGCGGAAGATAAACTGGAAACTAAGAAAATACTAACACACAAAAATATAGTGTCGTTGTTTTTGGACAAAAGTCCTTGGAAAAACCCAATCTGGGAAAACTAGTTGCGGCAACTGAGGGTTTTTATTATTAAGCAGTAGTCAGAAAATTTAGAGTACAACTGGATGCCAAAAACTGGCAATCCTACAGAGAAAATGCTGCCAAAAATTTTGTGAGGAATTTTCCTCATCCCTAATGCAATCTTGGCTCAATCAAGCCAATCGAACTGGCTCTCCAACTGCCTCTGCGCAAGCCTCATGTCACTTCTGCAAAGGCCTAAAACTTGTTGGCTCGAAGTTGCCTCGAATCAGCTATTGATTGACTACTATTGGTTTGGAAGCCTCTGGCTTTGCCCTCTAGAATTTCTTTCGGCCACTAGAACCTAAAACAACCCTTCCTCCAGTTGAATCAAATTTCCCTCTAGAGGCTACGACATCCCTTGCACAATCTCTCTGTGGCTATCTCTGCCTCTCTGCAAGCTACTATCTGCAATTGGAAGACTTCCTTCAAACTCACTATCTCTGCCCCTCTTTGTCTCTACATCCCCTCTCTGGCTTGAACTCTTCTGGCAAAATGTTATTATCTATAAAATTGAACTGCCCAAGGAAACTTGCTATCCAAGTGTATTCCTCTATCTACCCATCGATCTGTTCTTATAATCTCTAGTTGGGACTCCAACGACCAAGATTAAAACTTAATCAATGGCTGAGATCATTTCCTAGTCGATCTGTGTGAGTTTCTAGAGAAATCTCACCTTCCTCAGTTAATTGTTGTTAATTAATCATTTTCCTTAAGTTAGACTTAGGAAAAATTTAATTATTGATTAATTAATTCAATTAAGGCATTTCTAGGTGGATTTTCCTAGATTTTTTTTCTGGGTTTTGGACTCCTAGTGTTTCTTAGCCTCTCTGACAACTGTTGTGATTAGAACACCATTTGATGCTACAAAAACTAACACTCCCTCTTAGCGATGAAGGTGTTCTCTCCAACTCTCATGCTGCATTGCTGCTACAACACTTCGCCTCTGTAACATCCTCCATACACATTGTTGATGCTTGGCCACTATGACTCCCTACCACTGCCCACCAACCACTGCGCAACTCTGATGTTGCATCTTTGCTGCTATTGACATTGTTGTACAATTTGTACTGCTGCCAACTTTGCATCTGCATTGCAACTCCCTCTCAATTGTTGATGCTAGTACTACAATTGAGAAGCATCAAAAATACTGAAAAACTGTCTTTATGTTGCAACTATGTCCTGAGCATCTGACTACGACTAGCCTCTACACTATCTACTGAGATATTTGCATTGTTGTTGACACTGCCATTGAGCCTCTTGATTTGTTGTCAACACTGCTCTGTGCTCCTCCACATCTGACTACAACTAGTCTACAATTGTCACTCTTGAACTGTTTGTACCAAATGACACTAATCCTCCTGCTACTAAATATTGTGGGCCCCTGTAGCAAGGTACTGATCCATGAGAAAACACCATCTGATGCAACCACCATTTGATGTTTGCCTCAAGGGATCTAGCCCAAATCTGCACAACTTTGGGACTATAGCTCCATATCACCCCACCTCTCTCTTGCAGGCATAGCTACATACAACTATTGTTGATGCTTCCACACTACTGCTGCAACTACTGCAATAATGAGTACGATCTCCCTAGATGTAAAAGTACTAGCTTCCATAGGTTTGCTCCCTCTGAAACTAGACTCCCTCTAAGTCTCGATCTCCCTATGGGAAATCTCTCTGCTCCCTCCTAGCAACTCGCACTATCCTCCTGTATTGGAAAATTGATTGCGTTGCTTTGCATTGAGAATTTATACTGGTTGGAACTGCACCTGCATCCTACAACTAGGCAATTCGCATTGCCTATGTCACTAAAACTAGTTTGCAACTATCTCTCCAGCACTCACTACAACTAGCTATGCAGTAGTCATCTAAATAACTAATTGCACCTACTGATATTGAACCTACTACTATGGTACTGTGGTCTCCTGTAGCGAGGGTGATGGTCCTATTGCAACAATCTGGAACTGATCTGACCGATCTCCTTGTTGCAACTATGATGGATTCTACCCAACTAACACCTGGAGTCTTATATTCCTCCTGTATTTGTTGCCCCACTATCTCATTTCAAGCCTAATCCTTGGTTGGGACCCTTCTTCACTTTGCAAGTCGCACTTCCTCTGGCACCTGGAAGTCAATCTGCTACCCAGATCTGCATCTTTTCTAACTCACATGTCCTTTAGAAATATTGTACGACCATCTCTAGAAAGCTGCAAAATTTGTGAAACTCAAAAACTGGGAAAATAAACAAGAATCTCCTCTCCTATGTGGCTACCAACTTTGTAATTTTCAATTGCTTATGGAAATGTGCAATCTTGCTAGCTGGTTCGCCTCTGCAATTGGAAATCATGAATTTCCACGAACAGGAAACCCTCTGAAAAAATCGCCTTTTTGTGTGCACTT
Source organism: Pinus taeda (assembly GCA_000404065.3). Taxonomy (NCBI): domain Eukaryota; kingdom Viridiplantae; phylum Streptophyta; class Pinopsida; order Pinales; family Pinaceae; genus Pinus; species Pinus taeda. The sequence goes on along the minus strand of APFE030400325.1, from coordinate 508,471 downwards.
TCTCTTCGTCCGGATGCCGATTCTACTCTAGCAAACTGCCGCAACACCCTTCTGCACCCAAACAAGAAAATATACTTAGCAAAAATACCGAGTTGTTGCTCCCTATGCTTGTAGGAATCACTATTCTGGACAAATCAAATTTTCCTACAACTACAACTACAACTGGAAAATCAAACCCTTGCCCAACAATTCTCACTATCTGGCTAGGTACTGCGCACTCCCAAAAAATTCATCCTTTTGCTCCCTCTGAAGAACGAATTTTTCGTTCTCTGCCTCTGAGTTTCTCGTCTATCAGATATGCTTTGATACCATGTGAAATTTTTAATTATTGCAGCAATTGGAAATTATTCTTCTAACTGTAAATTAATTTTGCAGTTTATTTGCTACGACAAACAACGAATAATTCACAATTGCAATTTTCACCAAAATAAATATTGCGGAAGATAAACTAGAAACTAAGAAAATACTGGCACACACACAAAAATATAACATCGTTGTTTTTGGACAAACGTCCCCAGAAAAACCCAATTTGGGAAAACTGATTGCAACAGCTGAGGGTTTTTATTATTAAGATGTAGTGAGAAAATTCTGAGTACAACTGGATGCCGAAAACTGGCAATCCTACAGAGAAAATACTGCCAAAAATTTTGTAAGGAATTTTCCGCACCTTGACAAGCAATCTTGGATCAATCAAGCTAATCGAATTGGCTCTCCAACTACCTCTATGCAGGCCCTGCGTAACTTTTGCGCGGGCCTGAAACTCGCTCGCTCGGAACTGCCTCGAATCAACTACTAACTAACTGTCATTGGTCTGGAAGCCTCCGTCTTGCCCCTCTAGAATTTCTTCCAGCCACTAACACTTGAAACGACCCTTCCTCTAGTTAAATCGAATTGCCCTCTAGAGGCTAATGCGCAACCCTTGTGCAACCTCTTTGTGGCCATTTTTGCCTATTGGTAAGCTACTCTCTGGAATTGGAAGAATTCCTCTGGACTCACTGTATCTGCCCCCCTCTATCTTTGCATCCCCTCTCTGGCTCGAACTCTTCTAGCAGAATGTTGCTCTCTAAAAAATCGAATTACCCAAGGAAACTTGCTCTCCAAGTGTATTCTTCCATCTACCCATTGATCTCTTTTAATAATCTCCATTTGGGACTCTAATGGCCAAGATTAAAACTTAATCAATGGTTGAGATCAGTTCCTAGTCAATCCATGTGAGTTTCTAGAGAAATCTCACCTTCCTCAACTAATTGTTGTTAATTAATAATTTTCCCTAAGTTAGTCTTAGGAAAAAAATAATTACAGATTAATTAATTTAATGAAGGCATTTCTACGTGGATTTTTCTAGAACTTTCTCTAGGTTTTGGAGTCCTATTGTTTCTTAACCTCTTTGACAACTGTCGAAACTAGAATACCATCCGATGCTACAAAAGCTAACATTCCCTCTTAGCGAGCAAGGTGTTCTCTCCAACTCTATTGTTGCACTATTGCTACAACACTCTATCTCTGTGACATCCTTCATACATGTTGATGCATGGCCACTCTGACTGCCTACCATTGCCCACCAACGATTGTGCAACTCTGATGTTGCATCTTTGTTGTTACTGACAATGTTGTACAATCTGTACCACTACCAATTATGCATTTGCACTGTAACTCCCTCTCAACTATTGTTGTTGCTACTACAACTACTGCAACTCAGAAGCATCCAAAATACTGAATCATCTGTGTCTCTGTGCTAACACTGTATCCTGAGCATCTGACTGCTACTAGACTTTGCACTATCTACTGCGATATTTGCGTTGCTACTGATTCTGCTACTAAACCTCCTACTCTGTTGTTAACATTGTTCTGTGTTTCTCAGCATTTGACTGCAACTATCACTCTGGAACTGTTTGCACCAACTGACATTAGACCTCCTGCTACTGAATACTATCGGCCCCTGTAGCAAGGTACTGATCTAGGAGGAAACATCCAATGCAACCACCACCACCATATAATGCTTGCCTCAAGGGATCCAACCCAAATCTGCGCAAATCTGGGACTATAGCTCCATATCACCCCATGTCTCTCCTGGAGGTATAGCTACATACATGGAAAACTTTAATCTACTCTTATTGTTGTTGATGCTTCCACACTGTTGCTACAACTACTGCAATAATGAGTTTGATCTCCCTAGATCTAGAAGTACTAGCTTCCATATGGCTGCTCCCTCTGAAACTAGAGTCCCTCTAAGTCTTGATCATCCTATGGTAATTCTCTCTGCTCCCTCCTAACAACTTGCACTACCCTCCTATATTGGAAACTGGACTACTTAGGTCTACGTTGGGAATCTCTACTGGCTAGAACTGCAATTGCATCCTGCAATTGGGAAATTCGCATTGCCAATGTTGCTGCAACTCTCTCTTGAGCATTGACTACAACTAGCTATGCAGTAGTCATTTGAATAACTGACTGCACCTGCTGACACTAACCCTACTACTATGATATTGTGGGCCCCTGTAGCGAGGGTGATGATCCTGCTGCAACAATATAGAATTGATCTGACTGATCTCCTTGTTGCAACTGTGTTGGACTCTGCCCAACTAGCACACTGGAGTCTCATACTCCTCCTCCTGCATCTGGTGCCCCACTATCTCTTTTCAAGCCTAGTCCCTGGATGGGACCCTTCTTCGCTTTGCAACTCGCACTTCCTCCGGCACCTGCCTCTGGCAACTGGAAGTTGATCTGCTGCCCTGATATGCATTTTGGCTAACTCACACATCCTCTGCCAATCGCATACAGTCATCTCTGGAAAGCTACAAAATCTGCGAAACTCAAAAACTGAGAAAATAAACAGGAATCTCCTCCTCTCTTGCATGGCTACCTGCTCTGCAATTCTCACTTCCTTTTGGAAATCATGAATTTCCTAGAATAGGAAACCCTCTGAGAAAAATTCCCCCTGTGTGTGCACTTGCTCTTCCACCCGACATTGATTCTGCTCTAGCAAACTGCAAAACCCTTCCACACCTAGACAAAAAAATCTGCTTAGCAAAAATATTGAGTTGTTGCTCCCTCAGTCTGCTGGAATCACTATTTCGGACAAATCAAATTTTCCTGCAACTACAACTGGAAAATTGAACCCTTGCCCAATAATTCGCACTACCTGACTAGGCACTACGCAACCCCAAAAAATTTGTCTTGTTGCTCCTTTTGAACAACGAATTTTCCATTCTCCGCCTCTGAGCTTCTTGTCCATCAAATATGCTTTAATACCATGTGAAATTTTTAACTATTGCAGCAACTGGAAATTATTCCTCTATCTGTAAATTAATTTTGCAGTTTATTTGCTACAACAAACAATGAACAATTCGCAACTGCAATTTTCACCAAAATGAATACTATGGAAGATAAACTGGAAACTAAGAAAATGCTTGTGTTGCTGCAATGTTCGGAGAACCTGTCGGATGTGGTGGAGGTGATCTTCCCAACTCTGGCTAAAGATCAGAATGTCATCCAAGTATACTACTACAAATGAGTTGGTGAATGGCCGCAAGATGTCATCCATTAGCCT
>APFE030400325.1:431893-499756 GCA_000404065.3 Pinus taeda | reverse complement strand
GCCAAGTGATATGAGAAAACCCCAACACGAACCTGCGGTAGAAGTTGGCAAGACCTAGAAAGCTACGAAGCTCTGTCAGAGTGGTTGGAGATGGCCAATTCGAAATGACTTGGATCTTGGCTAGATCCACATGCACCCCCTGTTCATCAATAATGTATCCCAGATACTGAACCTGGGTCATGCCAAAAGTGCATTTCTCGAAATTGGCACATAGCTTGTGTTGCTGCAATGTTCGGAGAACCTGTCGGATGTGGTGGAGGTGCTCTTCCCAACTCTGGCTAAAGATTAGAATGTCATCCAAGTATACTACTACAAATGAGTTGGTGAATGGCCGCAAGATGTCATCCATTAGCCTCATGAAGGTTGCAGGGGCATTCGTCAACCCGAAAGGCATAACCACATTGGAAAAGGCCCTCCTTGGCTTTGAAGGCAGTCTTCCACCATCAGGGTTTCGATTGGTACCTGGTGATATCCTGACTTCAGATCGATCTTGCTGAAATATTTTGCCCCCTTTAGTTGGTCCAGGAGGTTATCAATCCACGGGAGAGGAAATGGAAATGTGTGGGGGATTAAGGAATTTTTTATACATGTAGTTACCTATGTCTCTTTTCCTACCCATCTTGTCATTACTTTAACCTTCACTCTTTTATGATGTTGTTCCTGGCTTATGAGTGAGCCTAATGGTTAAGGGCACATGTTCCCTCCTAGGAGGCCATAGGTCCAAATTCAATGGGGGCTAGAGTATGTACACCTCCATAGATTTTAGCAATCAAATCGTTGCATGGAGGCAAGGCCCTTGTCCCACAAACAAGGGGGTCTCATACACCAATTTGGTGTCTAGCTTGATCGTGAACTCAAAAGTAGATTAATATTATAATATAGCTTGAGTGGGCCTAATGGTTAAGAGCATGTGTTTCCTTGGAAGAGGTCACATTTCGAAATCCAAAAATGGCAAGAGTATGTACACATCCATAAGTTTTATTAGTCAAATTGTTGTGGATGCACATCCCTTACCCCACAAATAAAAAGGTCTCATACACCAATTCAGAGTCTGGGTTAGCTATGACCTTAAAACGATATTATTATTATTAGTGATAACTTATAAGAGAAGTGGATGTAAACATCTCCTAGATCTACGTAATGACCTCCCCTACATAATTGAAACAAAAAGAAGTTGATTTAAAACTCTTAGCTGCCATTATTTACTCATGCAACAGGAGCAAAATTCAAATAGGGAAGGAAGAGTTATTTCTTGAAAAGCATAAAACAGGGTTTAAGCTTGAAAAAAGAGTGAGACCGTACTGTGGGACTGACTAGCCCTTGACAAGAGACCACTGAAACCTTCAGAGGTTTCAGAAGATGAGGAACAGGAAAAGCCATGGAGAAGATGAAAAAATAAATAATGTATAGCAAGAGAGGCCAAATTGATTATAGAAACATCTTTTACAATTCCTGAAAAAGTTGAATATAAAATTACCCAAAAACCAGAAGCAAAGTTGCTGGAGTTAAAAATGGACAATAGATGGACTCTTTATGCACACACTAAAGAGCACTGGAGAGAAGAAAACTTCTGTCACTGGTGAGCATACAAGGAAGTCTTTTCCTTGTGTTGTTTGGAGCAAGTATTGTGTTGATTAAAGAATTAAGCAATTGGTTGTTTGGTTAATCTGTCATGCTTTTTCAGATTGGAAGAATGACTTGAGAGAGTCATGAATTTTCCTTATGTACTCTATAGCCCAGCTAGGGGACGGTGTCCACAAAGGATTACATACAGTTGGGTGGAAAATTGCTTTGTTCCCATCAGTTGTTTGGTATTAAGCTTTTAAAAAAGAAAAAATATAAGTATCTTCTCTTGCTTTGAATATTATTGTTAATTTTGAATATAGCTCTTTATTGTTTATGGTTGAATATATTTGTGATTTCCTGTAAAGTTAATAAGTAAAATTGAATTCATGAAAACTACCTTGTTCTGCAAAATCCTTTATTATACAAATGTACAGATGCTACTATGTTTTATTAATAAATGTAGTAGCTGCATTCTAATTTCTTGTAGGTCTGTAAATTACAAGTTTCCAGACAAGACGGAGAAATTATATGGAAAGCTCATGTATGTTTTGATGATTAAGTATGTGTACTTCCCAGCTAGAGATACAACATTCTTACTTTCAAGAAAAAAGGAACAACTGTTTCGTATTCAGCTTTAAAATATATATATCCTCTCTTGCTTTGAATATTCTTGTTTATTTTGAGTATAGTTCTTTATGTTTATCCTTGAATACATTCGTGATTTCCTGTAAAGTTAATAAGTAAAACTGAATGCCTGAAAACTACCCCGTTCAGCAAATCCTTTAATTATACAAACGTACAGATGCTACTATGTTTTACAAATAAATGTAGTGGCTGCATTCTAATTTCCTGTCGGTCTGTAAATTACATGTTTACAGACACAATGGAGAAATTATATGGAAAACTCATGTATGTTTTGATGATCAAAGTATGTGTACTTACCAGCTAGAGATACAGCATTCTTAATTAAAAAAAGGACCACCTGTAATTGGGAATTCCTGTAGAAGATAGCAGACTTATTATGTAGCTGAACCGTAAAAAAAATATGGGCGTTTTGGGTAATACATGAAACAATTACAATTTATGAATTTTCAGTATCTTTAAGTTGCCATGTTTCCCTTAGGATGTCTGCTATAATCATATGTTTCGCAATGAATAGTACATACAGAAAATCATTCTCATGTATTCGCTCTTCAAGTTCGGATGATGAGGTTGATGATTGTACCTTCAAATGAAGTGCTTCGGTTTCTCAGAAGAATATTCTCTAACAACTGTCAACTCTAAATATCATTAGGTGGTGGTGGTACAAGGGTTTGAAATGTGCATAATATTCGAAGTGGCTCAGTTCTCACCACCTTTTTCTGCAGGCACACTATCAAAGTGCCCAAAGATTGCTTTCTACCCAAGTAAAGAGTCATACAGGGAAAAATGCAGCAACTAGTCAAACAGTTCCCTATTTGTTCAGAATTAACCTGCCACCATCTATTATGTCAACAATTCAAGCTTTAGGAAGCAGTAGTGCTTCTCAATCACAAATTCTATACCAGACAAATCAAAGAAACTGCTGTCCATCAACTGGTTTTCTTGGTCTTAGTAAGAGTAAAATTGAAGTCTCAAGCTGCCCCATTTATTTCAGAGGCATCAACTGTGCACATTTGAAAACCCATCTCAATTGACTCTCACTTTCCTTTACCCAAGCAGTCGTTGCAGCAGGCATTGCTGCACAAAATCAACCGAAAAATTTCCATCAAGAGCACCCAATGCTTCTGCTTTCCCCATGCTGTTGAGATCAGTAATGAACATCAAATTCTTTATCTGCATCCAAATCCTCTCACATCCTATTTTCATTTCTTCACCTCTTCGATCTCTTATTCTTCTTTGTCACTGATCAGATAGGTCATCCTCTTCCTCCCGTGAGCCTTCTTTTTCTTTTACTTTCTCTTAATACATGCCTACTTCTATGCCACATTTTTCTCTAAGCCTCATCATCATTTTCTTCATCTTGGAGTTTGATTTCCTGCCAGCACACTCTTTCTCTGCTTTTTTCTATGATATCGTTGTTGTCTTTCTTTTTTCCTCTCTGGCTTTCTATGCCCTTTCTTTAGCTTTGAACTTAATTATTTGATTGTCGTTCCTTAGACATTTCTAGTTCATATTCCTTCTCAGGTTTGCTAAACGGTCTATTTATTGAGCAAATGTTCTTCTTCAGTTAAATATCTCTTTCCAATCAGTAAACCAGTAACTTGATGGAATCTGGACATGAAAATTTGTAATTTTGAAAATAAAATTTTGCAATTTTATAAATTTTGACATTTTAAATGAATTCCTAAACATCTGTTATAATTGGAACAAGTCCATTCTACATTTCCAACAATCTGCTATAAATCCTGTCTAACTTTTAAAGCAAGCTCACCACAACATAAAATATGTTTGCTACATGGATAATATATTCCCATATTTACCACTTTCTTTCCCATACTACATGAAAACACTCTATTTCATGTGTTCTAATCTCATATTTTTAACTCGGTCCTCCTTATGTTTAAGTGTGACAAAATTTACAGGAAGAGTAATGTAATAATAAAGAAAATAATTTCTATATTTCAAGACCAATTAAGTTCTAAATAAATTTTCCAGAAAAAATTGAAGTATAAATAACTCCTACTATTTTAAGGCAATTGCATATAAATTCATCATTTTTTTTTAAATAAATAAGTATATTAAAGATTTGAGAAAAGTTGAAGTTCAGAGAAATTACTATCCGATGATAACATTAAAAATGAGTTGGCCAGAGACTTATTTTGCTTATCAATTCACTGTATTGACATCTAAAATTTTATTTCATTTTCAATACTATTCCATCTAAACATGGCCAATAACAACACCAAAGACTCACAAAATCATAATATATGAAAATAAAAGAAATTGATCAGTTAACCAAAAATACTAAAATGAATAAACATTATTTGCTCATCAATTCACTGTATTGACATCATCTAAAATTTTATTTTATTTTCAATAATATTCCATCTAAACATGGCCAATAACGACACCAAAGACTTACAAAATCATAATATATGAAAATAAAAGAAATTGATCAGGTACCCAAAAATACTAAAATGAATAAACATTATTTCTTGTATTCATGATTACATGAGAAGGCGTCAACATGACTGAAATCAATGGAATGAAATTGTAATTTGCAACCTGCTAATGAGGTGATGAATTCTTAACTCCCTTCATATCAACAGAAGCATTTGTTCAACCCATGATTTCCATATATCAAGAAAAATCACTTACCCTACCCAGAAATTCTACCCATGATTCCCATATATCAAGAAAACGCATTTACCCCACCCACATCGAAGGACCCGGAGACATAACGATAACTACAAAAGTGTAAAATTGGCCCTTTTGGCAATAATATTTCCTTATCCTCCTTGCATTTCGTCTTCGTTATCGCTGTTGCTGAATCGCTCACGGAAAATATTTCGAGAAATTTTCTTAGGGTTGGTTATTTAGCAGCATCATTCCACGCTTCGTCGCCGTCATTGCTGTTGTTGAGTTGCTCATAATTCCCAGACGAAGGAGATCGTCTCGGAAAAATCTTCTGGGCATTCTTGGACTTTCGGAGCTCATGATGATCATTTTCACGCGCAGGAGAGATGACACCGGTCACAATTACACTACAGCAAGCCACCTCCAATGTTCATCAAAAGCTTGGATTTCAATCTTTTATACTAAAATCAAAACAAAGCTTATCGGAGCAAACGTTGGCGTGAAAGCCGAGGATTAGCCGCATTAAAGTGCATTGCCCTCTTCTCAGCACATCTCGTTTTTATAAAGATATTAAAGTGTAAGTTCGCGGGAAAGAAAGATCCTGACAGTGGGTTCACTGATATTCTCGGATCCTTCCTTCCAGTTACTAGGAAATACATTGGCATCTGCTGCCTGTCCATGTTTAGAAAGGATTTTTCTGTGAAATTCCATTCACTTGGCTTCGTGCCTAACCGTTCTTCCCCGGTAATTTAGCGTTTGCGAGGAAGGTTGCTGGAAGATGCATGGAAGGAGATTTAGTTGCAAAGGTACCCATGGCCCTTCCAAGATCCATATCCTGACAGCCATTCTGCGATTGATTACCTCGGAAAGTTAAATAATTATTTTATTAAATTTTAGCTCGCGCACGGGTTCCTGGAAGATGCAGCGGAGATTCATGTAAGTTGTAGATAAGTAGATTCGTCTCATTTGCAAAGTGGGCTATCCATGGCTAACGATTAACCTTGTCAATGGACAATCCCCACCTCAATTGCATCTTTCCCCACGTAAACCCTATTTGTTGGGAGGCGATGACGCAATTATATGGTCAACCCTTGCCGCTAAGTTTTTTTTTTTTTTTCAGTACGATCCCTTGCCGCGAAGTTAACCCTAGTGTGCAAAAACGCTTGTTTTGAACACATCCTGCACTAAATAAAACCCTCTTCAAGCGGGGTTTGATACAGGGTAGTTCAATTACGGCATATTCGTCGGCTCTGGGTGAAGGATAGAATGGTTTAAATGGCGATTTTAAATATTTAAAATAAAATTTAGCTCTCAATTATTAAATGGACGATAGGATTTGGCGATTTTAAATATTTAAAATAAAATTTAACTCTCAATTATTAAATGGACGATAGGATTTAAACTTCAGAATATTTTGGGTGCTAGTTATTATTTTAGAATATATTTTTTAAGTAGTGGTTACAAGTTAAAAATTCAAATTAATTTCAAAAAGGTTATTTGTGTTATTTTTTCTTTTTTAATTTAATTAATTAATTAAAAACAATAATATAAACGAATGTCATTAAATATGGATAATATAAAACCAATGTAATTAAATAAATTATGGTTTTTTTAGCCAGCCGAATTAATAAATCATAGTACTAGTCTATAATATTGTAAAATTTATGGATAATATAAACAAGTATCATTAAATCAATTATGGTTTTTTTAAGCATATGGTATTAATAAATCATAGTATTAGTCCTATAATATTGTAAATTTCTATAACTAAAAATATTGCTACATATTTTTTTAAATGTATATATGTTTTTCTGGTATTTAAATTATTTTTATAATTAAATAATAATAATTAAAATATAGGTATACTTTAGTTATTTTTTATCATATTTTTATTGATAGCAATGTGAGATATATCATGAAGTAAGTATTTTGATGCTTAGCATAGATTGGTTCCTATTAGGATTTAATAACTATTTAATTTATATAATTCTTATTAGCATTCCATAGCTATTTAATTTATATGATTGTGCTAGTTTATTAAATTTCAAACCTGAGAATAAGTTATATTACAATTTACTAGAATTCAATAATAAATTTACATTACTAAATTTAAATTTAAATCATATTAAACAAAAGAAAATCCACACCAAATTTATCCAAACTGAATAAATATATATCCAATGACCATTAGACATATCCTAAAATAAAATCCAACTCAAAACATAAGGTTATCCACACCAAACTCATCCAAACTGAATAAATATATATCCAATGACTGTTAGACCTATCCAACTTCAAACAGAAGGTTATCCACACCAAACTCATCCAAACTGAATAAATATATATCCAATGACTGTTAGACCTATCCTAGAACAAAATCGAAGTCAAAATATCAAAACATCATATTAAGGTTTGCAGTGAGTTACCACATCAAAATTAATTCTTTACAAACCACATCACCCGAGTGTAAGTTTTTAACTTTTTTGGTCAATTTTACCGTAAATTATTTATCTAGATATAAATATTAGAACTCTACAATTATACTCTGATTATATGTATATATATACCAAATAAAAAAGAAAAAGAAGAAAGTCATATATAGAAAAATTATTGACCAATATAACATCTGACATCTGATATGATTATCTTGTTTTTCATCTTCATATAAAAAACATTTAAAAATATGCATGAGATCCCTAAAAATTGCTTTCTAAATCTGCTCAAAATGGTTATTTTAGTTCTTTGAAGGCGAGGATAAGGTGAATCTTCCCCTCAATTAAAACAGTTATTTATCGTCTTCAAAAAGTCAACTCTCTTCTTGGCTAAGATGTTGTGATGTATTTATACCATATATATATATATGGGCATCATAACCTACAGCCAGTTTTGCACGCTTTTCTATGTGATAGCCACCTTCATCACATACCAAAAACAGGACAAAAGGCTCTGTCCTAAACTAAAACATCTTATAAAATTATCGATTCGTCCATCTTCACCCTGCTTTCGGTCTTATTTCTTGGCCATTGCTGTCAGTATATTAGCTAGGAGATGAGTATTTCAGTTTTAAGATTTCTGTGATTAGTGTGATCGGTCTTATTTCATGGCCATTGCTGTCAGTATTGAGTATTTCAGTTTTAAGATTTCTGTGATCAGTGTGATTAGTGGTGTGGTAGGAATTTACTCCCAGAGTCATTGCATCAGTTTATACATCAACATTAGGGATCAGATAAATATGTTCCATCATCAAAAATAGATAGCAAATCTGAGTCTTCAATTCTGCAATTTCTGCATTCGCTCCAACAGGTGGTTGCTAATCAACATCAATTTTGTTAAGTTGTTCCTTATCCAGTCTGTTGTTGCTAGTTTTAGGCTACTGTTTTCTTATAATTTTCAAGTTACTGTCCATCTCTATTTAGGTTGTTTGTGCATGTCATGTAGTGAGCATTTAAGGCTGCACCCCAGAGTTTCTATGTCCATTGATTGCTCAGTCCACAAGATCTAGTTGTTGGTTCCTGTGCTCTAAAGTGCAAAATCACTGATTGATTTGTCTTTGGAATTGTTCCCCCTTTTCAACCTCAATTTCCGGCCAATCCTCCCTGCCACTTACCTCACCAAGCTTTCCCCTGTACTTGGTCTTTTGGCAAGCACTTGGTTCTCTATTCTCTCGAACCTCTTTGAGCACTTCTCTCTGCTCCTTCTAGGCTTCAACTCATCTGCACTTTTTAAGAACACAACTGCCCTCTTGTATTTTAATCACAATGAAATACTAGGTTCTAACCACCTCTTCTTTCACTTAGAAACTCTTACCAGCTTCCTTCATCCCTTAGCAATTCTACCCACATCCTTTGTGGAATTGCCTTTAAGATCTTCCTGTGAGCTGCAACAATACCTCTGCAGTAACAAGTCTCCTTCTTGCTACACATGCCTCACTACGCTTTTCTCCTCTGAGCTCAGTCTTTTGGCATCTCTCTGGTTTTTTCTTCTGGAACCAATTGAACACTCTTTGCACTAGGTTGTTGCAATCTTCTCACCTACTATCTTCAAGACCTCTGCATGATCTTACTCTACCATTCACCTGCACTTTGAATGGATTGTTCTCTGTCTCTTTGCATCTGCAAATTTTGCTACACTTTATCTCTATGTGTCCACTGTTTGTCAGATTTAAAATCTGATCTCCTCTTGCTTGCTTACATACCTCCAAAACACAACTCTGTTCTACGTTTTCTCAAAGAATTCTTACATGCAGAATTTCGTTGTTTTGCTCTGATACCAAATTATGCCAGACTAAACTACAAATACCATAATGATGCAGCCTAAGCTGCATATATCCATATATCCACAGTATGCAAAAAAATTACATGTCACACTAAGTGTGTCCTAGGAATTCTGAAAATTCCATACTTAAGAAAATTCTCTTAACCCAAAGTTTTAAATAGCGGAAATATAACATCCGATGAAAACCCACTTTATCAAAGTTTAAGTCTTTAAGCGGAAATATATTCAGTTCTCTCTTAATCCTTATAACTCAACCTTTCGGTTAATTTTATTACCTGCGCATGTCAACCATACCATGGTCTTCAGACTTTGGTTAAAACCGAAACTTAACCCATAATATATTAATCCCGCTTATTCCTATTATAATTTCTATATAATAGAAATATTTCATAACTACGTTTAAAGCCTTACCTTTCCGCCATTCTTCAACCTTTGCATGTATATCGATGCTCTCCCTAGCGCTTTAAATCTCTGCCATCAATCACATTCCTCGATCCGACGCTTATCGCGTCACCCAATCATTAACTATCTCGGACGATCTCTACCGTTGATTTGCTCCGCCCAATCCAACAGCTATCGCATCACCCGATCGCTAACAAGCCCGGACAATCTCCATCGTTGATCAAACCCGCTCGATCCAACGGCTATCGCGCAATCTCGTGTGAAATTAAGCACGACTGATATCTGGTCGAGAGCACGCGAGAAAAGTGGTTTTCTCTCTCCACCATGTTAGCCTCTAAGCTTAATCGCGTGAATTTTAGAAAGACCGCTTATCACCATTAGAATGCGCGAGAAACGGCTTACCCCTTACGAGACTGCTTCATCCTTCTTTGAACACGTGGGTTTAATCTCCGTTGTCCATCTTCTTTACTTTATTTTGCGCTACTTAATCTTAGTCGTCTATCTCCCTCACTCTCGTTCATTGATCTAGCTGATCCAACGATTGTGCTCTACTGCGACGTTCTTTTGTCTCTTACTGTATAATAGCCATTCGTTCAGCTTTCTGCCTGTGTATTTGTTTCTACCTTACGATTTTCGCTTGTTTTGATCTCGATCTCTGCTCGTGCCTTTATGCTTCCTTCACCTTTGTTGTAACATTAAAGGCTTTCTCCAATACTATGTGTGTGTACAACCATAACACTCCTCTCTGCACTTCTTCTCTGATTCTACACACCTGCAACCTACATTACGCAGAATTTCTCAAGTTTACACACAACTTATAATTCAAATGCACATCACACAAACTCAGAATCGAGTTATTTGTATTAATAAACAACCATTTACACAGGAATTTCTTCCTCGGCCTAATTTTCAATATCAATGGCCTTTCCTTCCCTTGCTCGTAGGCTTAACTGATTGACTGACTTTGACTGATTGACTGCTTCTCTACCTGACTATTATGCCTTTTAGGCTTACATTTATACAAAAGGTTTTGTTTAACCAATTCTGGTTCAGATCCTTAATCTGCTGAACTAAATCCTGAATATCCTCCAAGTCCACTTTTAACTCTAGTAATCCCTAAGAATCCTCTCTAGTTCCACGAATCATGACACCACTTTCTAGTCTAAGACTTACAATTGATTTCCAACTATCTCGTCATCGCTCATCATCACTCATGTTCTCCTACATTCGAGAGCATTTACAAATATCCTCACAATATCTAATTAATTCCTATTCTAATCACTCAAAACATTAATAATTACATACATAGGAATCCAACTTCCTTGAAAACACAAGACCCCCTAAGTTAACTAGAACTTAATGAAAATGCTAAGTTGAATGCTCCTGCACCACTATCCAAGGAGGAGGAAAAATTTTCCACCACCTATTTCTATTTCTTCACTATCTGTAAGTTATTACATGCCGAAAATTCCTACCACTTTATTTCAAATATTTCCAATCTCACTTTTGGTTGCTTCATTGCATGCCAAAGGTCATTTTGTGTGTTGTTGTATCAGTTTATTTTGCAGATTTACAGGGTTATAACAGCACATAAACACTTAGGGCAAGCACTAGCCCAAATGGAGAGGAGGTTTGTTGGTGACAATTTAAGCAAATTCTCCTACATGTCACACCAATTTCTCACTGTTGATCTTCAAAGTTCCTTCTATCTCTTACAATGCATTTTTTTTGTGCTAACATTGCATCTTCTCTATCTGGCCATGTCCAATCCCCCCCAAGCATTGAAGTGCATCAGTGACCAAAATATGCTTAGGGTCAACCACACAGTTAAGTAGCACCATGAGCATTGTCACAATTGGCCAAAAACCCCATATAATAAATTATAAGTCTTGTTGACCCTGTCGCCTACACCTACCTACAAGTTAGTGAGAAAAGCCTTCAACCCCACAAGGTGTGGTTGGTAGCAGGGAACTCAGAGAAGGGGCTGTCAAACTAATCCTGACTCTCTCTGTTTGAGCTATCTCCTAGGTTAGCTAAGGGGGGTGGTCCCTAATGAAAAGTTAAGTTTAAGATTTATAAGCAAAAAATTGATATGAGCAATAACCATCATAAGATAAGCATTAAATACATAAACAACCAGTGCCTTCCAAGTATTTGTTCTTTAAGAAATGAAATTTTATTTTGCGTGAAATGAAGTGGAATGCTTTCAAATGGAAAGCCAAAATAACCCTGAAAAGTGAAACAATAAATTGTTAGCACAAGATATTATAAATGCTTTCAAGATGAATAAGCCTACAAATCAAAGCATGGAAATTATCTTGCTCAAAAGGATACAAAAAGAACTCAAATGTTAGACCAATATGACAACATGCAATTAAGTTTGCAACCCAAAATAATAGTACTTGAAAGTTGAAAGTGAAATCAATCATTCATGACAATAAGCAATTAAACCAAAAGATGAGTCAATTTCCAAGTACAAGAAAATTAAACTTGTTGCAAAATTAAAAGAGATTACAATGCTTGCATCCAAAGTGCCTTTTGAAATAAGATTTTCAAGTGAGACTTTAAACCAAATCAAATGTGATGGAATGTTTTTCTCGGTTCATTTTATTTGATTAGTGCTAAGGCAAAGTTACAATGAACTCTAGTCCTCAGACCTCATCCTCGCCCAAATATTTGATTTCACAATGAGGAGTCAATAGAGGTAGAGGGTCCCTAAAAGTCTATTCAACCAACTTAAGTTGGAGGTAAGTTTTAGTGATGCTTGAGGCATGTAAATAAATAAACCAAACAATGAGAATTAACTTCTACTTGAAATGTACTTGCTTGACATGAAATAAAATGTTATTTTTTGGAGAAAATTTGTCCAAATACTTGATGCATGTAAAATGTTCTTAATGGTGGAGCATAAGTAAGCTTGGAACTATGTTCAAGCCAAATAAAATCAAGTAAAAAATGCTTGCATGCAAAAAATTTGAACTTGTTATGGACTTAAAACATGTAGTAAGTTAAAATAAAGTGCATGCAAAATGAGTGTGATGCATGTTGTGTTAATTTCTCAATTAGATAATATGCATGCAAAATGAAATAAACCAACAAAGTCAGACCATCAAGCCTCTCCAAAAGGTGGAAGATAGGGATGCCAATGGGTAAAACCCACACTCCCAAAATCAGAAATTTTATTAGTTGTTACAAGAAGGAAAAGACAATGAAGTCTTCTCTTAAATCCAAGGAAAATCTTAACAAATTGGAAACAAAACATAGACTTTTCTCCGCTGAAGATTTCTGCAATTTGAGGCCCACAAAGGCTCAACAAAATGCAGATTTTTCAAAGAAGAAGAAGAGAAGATAAGCCTCCTCTATGGCCATGGCCAAGAGAGAACGAGAGATGGCCAAAATGAATTCGGTCTTCCTCAAGAAGAACACATCCTTATCCAAGATGAATCTGGCCTAAACGTGGAAGTAATCACTAAATCTGAGCCCCAAGGTCCTGCATGCAAACTTGTAAGTAAATTTCAGATGATGAATCCCGCAAGTAGCTGCAAGAGAACAGGTTAAAAAAAAAAATCTACAACAACAAATGTTAGCTCAAAATAACTACAAAAAGTATGTTACAAAAATAATCTACAAGAGGCTAGGCCAAAGAGTATGAGTAAGGTCTCCTCTTTGACTAGCCATGACTTAGCTCTTTGAAATAGCCAGATATTGAGAAATGAAATACAATACGTAAAAAATAAATTTTTCCAAGTTTAATATTTTGATGCAAGAAATAAAATCTTTAAGAAACTTGAAAGAATGCCAGCAAGACACAAATAAGATATAAATGAGACTTTGGAATTCAAAACATGTGGGTTCTCCTTGAATATTTTTCAAGAATGGGTTGATTCCTCGCAGAATTTCCGCTCACGTTTGAAAAGCTTGACCAAATAATAATTCATCTACAAAACTTCACCACAAATCATTAAATCGACATGAAATTAAATAAGTGCAGTGGAAAGAATTCCTAGAGATACATCTATTATCCACTAGAAGATTTCTTTTCCTAAAGCAAATAATTAATTCTTATGCTAATATGAGATAGCTTCACACTAACAAAACTTGAAACAAGCATGAAAGAAATAATGACATGAGGAAATAAATAGAAGCATAGCAACAAGTCAAGAATTTACCACACCTGCAAGGAGAAGAACACCATCACGCTTTACCCCAAAGACTG
Organism: Pinus taeda; assembly: GCA_000404065.3. Taxonomy (NCBI): domain Eukaryota; kingdom Viridiplantae; phylum Streptophyta; class Pinopsida; order Pinales; family Pinaceae; genus Pinus; species Pinus taeda. The sequence goes on along the minus strand of APFE030400325.1, from coordinate 486,018 downwards.
TTGTATTATATTACAAGTAGTGAATACAATCCCACAGAGTCTCCTCAAACACAATAGCTCGTATTAAATAATACAAATTAGAGCTCAAGGCTTTATTATATAGAACTATGGAAGTCAATCCCAATGTAGAAGTGATTAAACAAGTGACATAAGGTGACAATCCCAAAGAGAAATTCGACTTTGTTGAAAGAAGCTCCAATGCCAAGTGTAAAAATCGAATTCTAGCAAGTGGACATCATTTTCTTCTTCTCTTATGTGCCAAATTCGATTTTTATGATGGAATGACAAGTGTATATGGGTAGTAACCCATGTGGGGACATTTTCCCACAAAAATCTCCACCAAATTTTCTCCCAAATCCTCCCGGATGTGCATTGACTTCACAAATTCGAATTTCCAAGTAAGTAGTTTTCTCATTTAATGCCAAAATGTCGATTTTATTTGAGCACATGTCCTTTCCTTGATTTTAGGAGTCCACATCACCTTAGGACTTCACTTTAACTCTCCCATAATTTTCCACCTCATTTCCACAACATTTAGCATGTATGGATATTTATTTTTCTCCATTTATTTAATTTTTGGCTTAATTAATTGCCAGATTTCCCACTAAAGTTAGGAAAAGTGGGTTTTGAGGGTTCAAAACACATTATTAACCCCTCAAAGTGTGTCATAGTAGAAAGTTGAGGATGAGAGGTGTAATGATTATTCATAACCCATACAACTTCTCAAGACTACACTGATTACAATTCAAATACAATTTTATTTGCAATTTTTGACCCGCGGGAAATCTAAAAAATTAAAAAATGACTACTTAGACCTAACCAAATTCCACAAAATTTTTTGTGTGATCTAGTATGGTAATATACATCGCCTCTAGACACTAAGAGGTGTTAGTGGCTCAACCTTCAAACAATCATCCTGCCTTTGGGGTAAAAAGTGAGTGAAAAAACCCAGAAAATTATCCGCCTCTGAAAAAGAACGGATAATTAACCAGATAAAAACAACACTCCAAGGTGTATTCATTTGTTGATCGAGTCCCAACATCCTAGGCCTGTTACAGACTCAAGAAACTCATCATTACTAATATCACTTACTACAATTCCCCGCAGGGTTTGGAATCTGGGTACAAGAAAGATGATGAGAAGATAGAAGTAGAGTTTAAAAACTTTGTTGACTGATGATATCTGATAGTACAAATGTCCATTGGTACATCCTTGGGAATGGAGTCTTCATATAATCATCAGGTGCCACTCCAGTGGTCAACAAGCCTAATCAAGAGAATGATAATTTTTCATGCATGGCCCTGGTAATCTCAAAAGCAAGGAGATTGTTGTCACAGGAAGAAGTTGGGAAGGTTTTCAGATACTAGATCCCAAGCCACAGGAGGTTGGTTGGGGGTTCTCTGCGTAATAACATGATGATAATGACCCTATGACAACTGGCATGGTGCACATTGCAACATAATATTTTGCAATGTTATGATTTTTGCACCCCATTTCTAATATTTGCATCCAACTTTATGGCAATTTGGATTTTTGTATTTCTAGGCATATATTCTCATACTTGATGGTATTATGAGTAATTTTCGTCGGATATGCTAACATTAAGGTTTTCATCAACATATTTTGGGCTTTAATATCCCCATAAGAGAAGATTAAGATAAGATAATTTTATCATGTCCAACAAGTTCCTATAAATATGTCAATGGGATTACTAGGTACAACCATATGAGATACAAAGTGGATGTGCAAAGGTTGCTCCTAGAAAAACATGATCTAAACAAAACTAGCCTATGTTGTAAAGATCTAAAGTCTATAGCCTCAGAACATGAAGCAAATAAACAAATCAATTGATAATGTTTGTTATAGCAGCCCATGTTGCCATTTTTTATTTGATTTTGACTCTAGCTTGTTTGGGACAATGACTCTTCATAATGTAAACATCATCTTGTCCTTGCTCTCAATATTTTTATCCTAATAAGTCCATTGGTCAAAGTGGTGGCTTTTGTTATTAAGACAAATATAAGGTGTCCTTGTAAATTTCTCCAAGAAAACAAAGAGGAGAAGGGAGCACAAGTGGAGATGGCCATGTTCTTCGCATGATTAAGTTCTCGAACTTCCAATTAATGACAAGGTATGTGTTCCACTAACCATGTCTAAGTGGCTAATGGCACAAAAGGACATGGTTGGGGGTTGTTAGTTGTTGATGACCCACCTCCAACTATTGGCTACCCCAAGGTAAAGGACAAAGACCTAAAGCCTATTGTTGTTGCATGTACCTAAGTCTCTATAATTATGATCTCTATCTTTGTGCTCTTCAAGGAAAACATTTATGTTTTAATCATGATCATAGTACTAGGATTTGTGACATTTAGATTTTGGACTTTATTATCCTTTATTGAAGATTTTGTATATTACATGCCCTGCTTTTGGTTTTTAGAAAAATTTGCTCCTTGATAGGACTTTTATTATCCCTCTTTACATCTTGATGTTAGTGGCCAAGAAGTTCACCAACTATTTATTCTATAAAATTCTTATTGTGCATATTACCAAAAATAAAAGATGACAGAATCTCAATGGACCAAAAATGTCAAATACCACAATCTCGCTTTCGTATGATCATAGCGAGACCTGGCCCTTGGCAATCCAATCGAAGTTGGCACTATGATTCCAAGATCGGTTCAAATTTAATTTCCATTAAACCTAGCATGTTAATTTTCTTTAAATCTAGCACCCGACAAATCATTAACCTAGCAAAGCAAATCTACTAAATAATTTACACAACTAGGTTCCTAACTTAGTTAGTGGAAGCAAAAATAATCAATCTTATAAAAACACAACACGGATTCTGCCCAACAAAGTTTTTCATTAATAATCCAAACTTACATGGGCTCCTGTTCTAGGATAATGGCCCAACTAAGAAAATACCGAATACAAATAAACCCAAATCTAATCCAGCAAATATGCCCTAGATCAATGTTTGATCTTCTTTGCAAATCTAGATCTCCAGCCTCCTTGCACTCCCTTAGCCTTGCTTTTTATAAATTCACATCAAGATAAATCCCTAACCCTAACCCTAATCTTCGAAGTGATGAACGGTCGAGATTAGATCTCTCCTCACTTAGATCAACAGTTGATAATAAAACTTATTCACTAAAGTAAATTATTTACTTTTCCTAAGTTTCTTTTAGTTCAATAAGCCAACATAATAATATGCGTTTTTTCTTAAGTTAGACTAAGACTAAGTTACATTAGCAATCTCGCTCACACTAGAGCAAGTACCTAAGAAGACTATGGGCGACTTTTGCACACCTAGACACAAAATCCTATGCAAAAGTACATGCCCAAGCTACAAACATCAACACTTACTAGTTGTTACAGAAATTTGTGCATAGCTATAGTTGAATTGCAACAACTTGGCTCAAAAGGAATGCCTTTATATGGAATGATGCAAAAAGCATTTTTTTTCAAGGCTTAAAAGAACCTATGTGTACTATTCAGTGTCAATAGTGCCAAATTTCTTTAAGACTTTCATGTAGAATATGATGCCTCAGCCAAAGGTATTGGGGGCAGTGTTGATGCAAGAGAGGCACCCATTGGCATTCACCAATAAACAATTGTACAAAAAAAACTTGGGAAAGTCTACATATGAAAAAGAAATGATGGCCATCCTTCACACAATTAATACATTGCGCCCTTACCTAATTTAGCATTATTTTCGAATTAAGACAAGCCATCATAGTTTGAAATGTATTTTGGTACAACATTTGTCTTCACTAGAGTAGAAAAAGTGGGTCATCAAGATGTTAGTCTATGATTAAAAGACCATCACACAAAAAGGGCAAGGAGAACATGGTGGTAAATGTCTTGTCTTAGAAGTATGGGAAGGACAGAGTCCCTATTTGCTTTATCCTTACCAATTCCAAATTGGATAACAGAGGTACACCAAGGATGGTTGGCTAATGTCAAGATCATTCAATTTCTTCAACAACTATAGGTAGATCTATCCAACCCTACAGGGTATACTTAGGATAATGACACATTATGGTATGAAGGGAGTCTATTTTTGGTGTTGAATTTTGCATTAAAATCATGAATATTATTGAAATTGCATTCCTTTCTCACAACAAGTCACTTTGGAATTTAACATATAAACAAGTATATTATTGGAATTGCATTCCCTTATCACAACAAGTCACTTTGGCATTTTGAAAATAGATAAACAAATTAAGTGTTCATTCTTTTGGGAAACGTGCAGAATGACATCCATATCATTGTGGTTGAATGTGACACATATCAAAGGAACAAGGGTGAAATAATGAAACCACCAAGGGCACCACAACACCTACCAATCCTAACAACAATCAAGGGTGACATTTACGTGGATTTTATTGTGGACCTAACTAAAGCCAAAAACAAATCTATCATCATGGTAGTCGTTGATTTCCTTTTCAAATATGCCCACTTTTTGTGTCTTATAACACTTTCTTAAACCAATTACTATTACACAAATCTTCATGAATCATATTTTAAAATTGCATGGCATGCCAAACTCGATTGTGATAGATCATGATTCGACTTTCCCAAATAAATTCTGACATGAATTCTTTAAACCAGTGTTGCGAACATCTCGATAACATCCCGATTTTATCTTAAAATCACGATTTTTTGTCCTAGCCGATTTTTGCCGATTTTTTAAAGATATTTTTATGGTATCTTAATTTTGCCGATGTTTGCCGATTTTTTACCGATATTTTCCTGATTTTTACAATTTTTTGGTTTTTCGAACCATTGCCGATTTTATCCTGATGCGATGTCCGTAACATTGGTTTAAACTATAGGAAACACAATTAAAAATGAGAATAGCTTATCACCCCATCCCCCCACAAATGGTATAGAGGTGGTTAATAAATGCCTGGAAACTTATTTGAGACATTTTGCATCATACCAACAAAGCCAATGGGTCTGCCAACTACCCCTTTTAGAATCATGGTACAATACCACATATCACAATTGTACCAAAATGTCACCCTATGAGACCATCTATCAAAAACACCCATCTATGGTCTCGTACTTACCAAGCACCTCCAAAGTCCATGAAGTGGATGCCACTCTTAACATGAGCTAACATTCACCATACACTTAAGGACAATCTGGTCTTGGCTCAAAAGAATATGAAGTAATAGGTAGACCAGCATCACTCAAAGTGCTACTTTGAAGAAGGAGATCGTGTGTTTCTTCATCTCCAATCCTATAAGCAGACATTTCTCAAAGAAAACAGCCACCAAAAGCTAGCACTAAGTTCTATGACCCTATTAGATCCTCAAATGAATTGGAGAAGTTGCCTACATATTGGCTTTCCCAACCCTCCAAGATTTATCCAATATTTCAGCTATCTTGTTCGAAGAATTGGTCAGACCAAATTACCACATTCAGACCACCCTCCCCAAACTTGATGAAGAGGTTCCAATTGGTTACAACAAGAGGTAGTACAAGACAAAATTGAGTGTCAACTGTGCCAATGCATTATACAGGAAGTCTTGATACAATGGAAGGATACACAACTGAGAGACGCCACCTAAGAACCAGTGACAACTTTACAATAGTTTCCACATCCACAACCTTGAGGAAAATACTACTTTTGAAGGTGGGGAATGTTAAAGTCCTTAAATAACCTCCATGGTTATGAGTATTTAGGAGTCGGTCAATTAATGCATAGGGCCATTCTCTTTGAATAAGGCTCACTAGATAGTTGGTGTGTGGTTGATTAATGTAAAGGGTCATCCTTGTGGAATAAGGCCCACTAGGTAGTTGGTACTCATTAATGTTGGACAATGATGTAGTTAGGATTTAGGTAGTGAGAAACTATTTAAAGATCTGGAAAGATACGTATTTTTTTGTCACGGATCATTATTGTATTGAACTTCTGCTCATTTGGTGATTGCCCCCTTCCAAAAGCCAAGTGAACGTTGTGCACAGTTTGGAATATCAATAGAAGGTGCTTTTTCTGCAGGTACTGTATTCTGGTTTTCTCTCTTTTATTTACTGCAGTTTTGAATGTCTTCATATATCGCATCTCTATATCTGCTATACAAGTACACTGCAGCCTTAGTAGTCCCTTGTCAATATGCTCGTTAAAAGGTGGCCTGGCAATCCATAATTGATGTAGTAGTTAGCCTAGAGTTAATCACTACTTAAAGGGGTCTTCAACCCATTTGTAATACACAATGATACACTATGTGACATGTGTTTTATTTAGAAGTGTTGTTCAAAGTGGAGTTTCGCACTATTTAAAGGGGGTCTTCCCACCCATTGTAATACAACATGTGGCATGTATTTAAGCAATGTTGTTCAGACTGGAGTTTTCTACCCAAAGTCAACCTTTATGTAATGATGTGTGCAATGTGTGTAGACTCTATTTTCCTTGTGGCATTTATGTTCTAAATTTTAACAAGTTAAATGAGCCAAGATCCAACAGATTTTTTACAATTAGAGTCAGTTTCCAGTGGCAACTGTAGAGGACACCAGAAATCAATTGACAGCTCAAAATAAATTTGAAATCCTACGATTTCCATTTCCTGAACGTAAGCTCTTATTTTTTTCTCTTTTCATTGCAATATGTTTAACTGAGGCAATCATGCACTGGAATATTGAAGCTGACCATAGAAGCAGAAGAATTTTTTGACCCGGCATTTCCAGGTAAGTATTTCATCAGTGCATTTCATCGTTTGCAGCCTGCATTTGAACTTCATTTGCATTTGCGCATTGTTTCCCTGCTGCAACTCTGCTAAAAAAATTTAAAACAATAATTCTTCTGAGATTTAAAACCTTTGAAACCAGAAATGGACAAAAATTATGTCTTGTTCATCCTATTTTAACTGTCTGCAATTAGTAAATACTAAATATGAGTGCAAAATATCTATTTTTATGCTACAGACAAAAGTCAGCAGATAATATCATATATTGATGCTCTGCACATACCAAATAGAACATCATGAGTAATTATCAAAGTGATTCATTAAAACCATGGACTGTCATTTATTGCAAGGGATGTGTGAAACCTAAAATATAAGAAGTATACTTTACTTTCTAGATATCTTTACAGGTAAATGCAACATAGAAAAGCCTTTTTATATTTTCATCTGGTTATCCACCTAGACAACATCATTTAAATCCCTACATCTCAGGTTGGTGAAGGTTGTGATACTGGATATGAGACCCGCCTCACGGAGGGCATTTGACATCACAAAGTGGTAGAACACACTGGACACAAGTTTTGACTCAAGCAGCAAAAGTGAATACTGTAGTTAGAACATGATATATGCACACATTTAATCAGCACTCTAATACTCCAGAAATCAATAGAATGTGATTTCAAAAAAAATAATCCAGACATATTGTATAAAGATAGAATGGACAGTTGCATCATTGTAGTGTTCATCAGGCTAGAATTAAGAGCTATGGATTGCTAATTTGTTAGTTAAAAATCCTAAAATCTATTTTTCTATTTTTAGGGCTTTTCGTATTAAGTAAAATAAAAATACAATATAAATTTTTTGGAAAAAGAGATAATTGGATGTTGGAATAAGGATTTCTTTCTTTCCACCAAGGCTATGCAGTCAAATTGATGCCCCTCATAAGTCAGTTGATCATTGCTAATGGATTATGGCTTGAGATGGAACCCAAGAGACATCACCTGAAGCCTAATCAAGATCAAGATATGTAACCAAGCCCTACTAGAAGGGATTCCACTTAGGGAAAAGCCTTCAGCCAACAGATCAATTATGATGCAAAATAAATTGAAACCCTTAATTAGGAGCCTAGGGCATAGTCCAAAAAGTAGAGACTTGCCTTACCTTACAGCAACGAGAGAAAAATGTGAGTAAACAAACCCTAGATGTCCCTCTCCAAGTGATAAAGTTGCCTTTCAAATGGTTCGATTCAATTAGCCTTGTAGTAGTCTTTAGCTATCCGCAAATTGCCTTAGAAAAATATTTGAAATCAACCAAGAAAGAGAAAATCCAACATGAACACCAAAGCTTTCATGAAAATAATTCATGTTTTGGCAAATGATCTCAACAATTCACAATGATTTGCAAAGAAGGGGGAGCTCTCTATTTATACTATATAGATGAGGATCTCAACACTGATCCTCCTTTGGATCTAAAATTTAGGTGACTTGTCATCCATAAAATGCTTGGAGAGTTGAGACTAAGTCAAATAACAAAATTTAATTTTACATTGCTTAAAACCCTCAATTAGAAGTGACACCCACCAAAAGAGGCTCGCTCGGCTTGGAAGAGGGGTCAATTTGGCCTAAAAGTCCAACATCCCCTTTGAAAATGGATTGAAGTTGGTTGGAATATTATTGTAAGTGCTTCGGAGGCCAAATGACTTGCTTAACCTTGGATCCCTCCAACAACTAGTAGAAGGTGGACAACATCTTTAATTTGGCCCATAACTTGCTTCTTGTGTGATTTAAGGCTCCATTTTGCTTGCTTATGAGTTGTCCTTGGTCCATATGAGTATATTTGAATTGCTTTGACACCTTGCTTGTTCAACTCATGCACGTGTTGCCTCTTTTAACCTCATGGTTACTTCAAAGGAGAAAACGACCCCTCTAGGAGTTATCCCAAAGTTGATTAAGGCACTTCTAGAACGCTGTTTTGAGTGCTTCGACTTGTAGCTGATTTCTCTTGATTTCGAGGTTGCAATTGGTTCCTTTACTGCCTTGGAGGATATGTGACGTTGCCTTGGGGAGCACAAATGCATCATGAATTGTGATACTACCAAGAAGGATGATGGCCACGGCCAAAGAGGCGTACATACATAGAGATATGGTCCATGTGGGGAACAAAATAGGTGCACCTAGATAAAGTGATAATAGAAGGGAAAAGTACAATAGATGATCGTGTTTACAGGGTTAAATAAAGAATATGTGCTTCCACAATCATAAGTCCTAGTACTTCAACTTCCGTGATGCCCACATATCCCCCCGATGTTGATAAGTGTAACTAGGTTCGGTCTTCATAATGACATATGTAATTGATGTAAAGAAGAAAAATAAAATTATTTTGTAATGTTTGAGTCATGGTTTCATGCTCAAGGAATTTTATTTTTAGTAGAAGCTCCCATTGAGAGCTATTAGCTTTTATCATCAAGTCATCAAGTCTAGGGAGTCAATGTCATGTGTTGAAGACATGTTACATATTGTAAGAAGTAATTTTGAATGTGTCAATAACCCTCCAAGGCCTTGTCACAAGTTATTCATCATGTCGGCCTAAGGATGTTTCTAGAATGACATGTCGGCCTAGGCTCCAGTTCAAGTCGACTTATTATGGATGCACAAACCACTATAAATAGGGCAGCTCGACCTCATTTGAGGGACAAAATCTGTGAAAAATCTATCTATTGCAGCTACTGGAAATTATTCTTCTAACTTAGAAATTAATTCTGTAGTTTATTTACTACGACAAATAATAAATAAAATCACAGCTGCAATTTTCACAATACAAATACTGTGGAAAATAAAATACTAGAAACTGAGAAATTCTAGCACACACACAATAAAATTGACACAGTTATTTTTGGACAATCCTCCCCGGAAAAAGCCAACTTGGGAAAACTAGTGCCATAAATGAGGGTTTTATTATTAATGTTCAGTAACAAATCTGAGTACAATAATTTAGATTCCCAATTGGCAATCTAACACTGGCAAAAATATTGTGAGAATTTTCTTTCACCCCACAGTTGTTTTTTGCCTCAGAAATAGCTTCCTCAACCTCTGCGTGAGAGGCCTGCGTCAACCTCTGTGCAGTCCCTACACTGGCCCTCTGAAGATTTCAGCCTTCCTTCCTTCGACTCTTCTGGGAATTGAAAACTTTCTCCCAGAATGTTGTTGCTCTCTTGCTCCACCTGCTACTCACCCTTTGGCTCTATCTTCTCTGCTAAGCTGCTGCTATTGAGAAAACAGAATTGCCTGGGCAACAAAGTATCTGCTCTGGATGATCCCCATCACCACATCGACTTTCTTTTATAATCCATTGTTGGAGCACCAACAACCAAGATTAAAATTTAATCAATGGCTAGAATTATTTCTAGTTCAATCCGTGTGAGTTTCTAGATGATTCATGCCTTAGCTCAATTAATATTGATTAATTAACCATATTCCCTAAGTTTAGACTTAGGAAATATTTAAAAATTGGTTAATAATCTAATTGAGACACTTCTAGGCAGAATTTCCAGAAACGATTTCTAGGTTTTGGAGATCTCATGTATTCTAGCCTCTCCACAAAATTACATGGCTAGAACACATCTGATGCTACAAAAACTAACAAAATTTCAATCAAGGAGAAGAAGGCAAAAAGAAGTGTGAAGTTCTCAAGAAAGGCAGCCTCATAACCAGCGAGAAGGAAAGAAAGATCGAACTCATTTGGCATTGTTTTTGGGTTAATATCTTCACACGTGTGGCAGAAACTAGGGTTTCTGCAGTAGGGTTACAATTGCCCTGGTAAAAGACAAAGTAAAGGGTCTCCAGTCCATCATCATTGCTAGCTGAAATAACAAGTAATAGCCCTTAAAGTAAGTGAAGGAGAAGCACACCAAGAAGAACCATAATTCAGCCCACACGTGTGTCTTTGCAGTGATTTCAAGCAACCGAAATTGCAGATCTGTGGAGGAAGGCCAAAACTTCAGAATAACCAAGATTAGTAGTGCATGAAGGCAGTTTGACTTGTGCTGACTTGTGCAAGAAGGAGAAGCAGTGAAGAAGGATCTTGTGACTTGGTCTTGGAGAGGTTGTTGTGCCAAGGGTCTAGGTCATGGTCTTGGTATTCGTCGATTGAAGTTTCTATAAGAAGAAGAATTCGTTTGGGTTTTCCTCTCAAGTTGGAGAGGCTTTGGCCCTGGCTGATCGCCTACAGTATGTGTCTCTTATCTCTTTATTGTTTATGCTTTGGTAGTTGTTTGATGAAGAAGAACACTATAATAATCTAACTAAGAGAAGATCCTAATCTATTGAAGTAAAAAGCATTCACAAGCAATTATCATTAATAGATAAATCACCTAATCTTGATGCCCTAGATTTCTCAACATGGGATCAAAGCTAAGGTGACAAAGTCAAGGAAGGGCATCTTATCAAGGGACACTCAAGGATCAAATCTCGAGAAAGACATCGAAGCAAATCTAAGAAGATCATCTTAGAGTCAAGATCTACATAGAAGCATCAAAATCTTAGATCAAAGAAGAAGTCTACACCAGCGGAAGTATTGGGATCCTCAAGTCATCAAAAAGACCACAAAGACCCTACTCAAGATAAAGGGACTTATAAATCAAGTTTCCTGAAGACTATTCATCCTAGAGAAGCAAGATCAAGGACATTGTCATCATCTTTAGAAGTTCTAAGGCAATTTCCTCTCATTGAAGCAAGGACATTACCATTATAGAAGATCATCCAAGAAGCATCAAGAAGTCATCATTGATCATCACCAACAAGGACATCACCATCAAAGGATCTAAAGTTATCTCCTTCTTTGTGGAGTCAAGGATCACTCTTGAAGAAATCTACTTTCATCAAGGAGAAGTTCTCTATCAACTATATCATCATCACATTCAAGGAGGCAACAAGTGGAAGAAGCATCTTCACAAGTATATTTATGTTTGAATCTGTCAAAATGTCTTTATGCAAGGAAATCAACAAATTGGTTGGGGCTTCAAACTATCTTGCATAGAAGAAGAGGACAAATCTGAATCTCATTGAAAATGAGGTTATGGATCATGTCAAAGGATCGGTCACCAAACCAGCAAAAGAAGATGTTCAAGAACTTGCAAAGTTTATGAAAGGGGAAGTGAGGGCTCAAAGGATTCTCATAGAATCCATCAAGGATCCCTTCATTCCATATGTATCTAAACTCAACAACTCAAAAGAAATATATAACAAATTGGTTGACTTGTTTTTTTGTAAGCACTACAGGAGAAGTTATCTCTCTAAGGCAAGAACTCTACAAGCTAAGGATATCAAAACGAAGAAGGGATAGCCTCATACTTTATGAGGATATCGGAAGCAAGGGATCAACTTCAAGATATGGGTGAAATAATGTCTGACAAGGAGATGACCACTGTAGTACTAAATGCACTACCTGGGGAGTGGGGTAACTTTACTTCAAGCATTTATGGGAAGAAAGAAGCTACTCCATTCCAGAATCTATGGTCTCTATGCAAAATTGAAGAAACCAGACTGAAGGCAAAAACTGATGTAGGATCAAGTGAGAAAAATCAAGCATATGCTTCTATGGCAAAGAGAAGAAGAAAGTCTGGAAAATTTGGTAATCAGAAAAGGAAGAAGAACCTGACTAAGGTTCAATGTTATGGATCTCAAGAATATGGGAATTACAAAAGAGATAGTCCTATGCTCAAGAAGGACAATAACAAAAGAGGTAGAGAAGAAGCCCATATCACCGAAGAAGTGGAGGAAAAAAAAGAAGTCCAAGAAAGAGGAAGTACGAGATCTCTACTATGATTGAGATAGTCTTCCTCACCTAGTTCTTTTCAAGTTCATGTTTTCAATTTTTTTGTTGTAAGATATGGCTATCATGAATCACTAAGAAAAATGATAGGATGCATCATAGAAGCAAGAGCTCATGATCATAGAGGAAAATAGTTGAAATAGAAGTCTATAGCAATCAACTATGGAAGGATATAACTCTTGGTAACCTCATTATAAGCATAAGTGGCACTTATGGGAAAAAGAAGAAAAAGGTCATCTAGCACAAGGCTCATCATACATCAATCAAAGGGGAACATTTACTGGATGAGGATGCTCAAGATCCTCTATTGAAATCTTCATCGGAAGGTTCACCAATCAAAAGGAAGCAAGGGTTTCATCAAGAATTCCATCTTGTGGGAATTCATGGGATGATGGTATGATGACAAAAGAGGTGAAGCAAATCAAGGGATTGAAGTTCTTTCAATCAAGGAAGCTGCGGAAAGAATGTCTGAGATGACCTAAAGAAAAATGAGGTATGTATGCTTGTATTCGATATTGGAAAGTCATGATCGAATTTAGACATCTGTGATCCATATCTTGATTTCTAAGAGATTTTTCGATGATAATCACATCAAAATTCATTTGTCGACGCGTTTTGAACCAACCAATGTGGTTCATCGTCAGGACAAGATGGAGAATCAGATCATGGCATCGGTTTACATAGAGAGATTGGATGAAGAGACAAATCATTCCAACAGCGAGAATGTAACAGATACTTTTGACTAGACCAAAAATTAAGAGATATTTATCTTTTATTAAATTAAAAAATATAAATAAATAACTAAATATATATTAATATTATTTTTATATATAATTTTGGAATTATGATGCGTCAACAAATGAATTTTGATGTGATTATCGTAGAAAAATCTCTCAAAAATTGTAGAGTCATGTCATATGGTTGTAGGTAACATGGATAAATGCTTTATCTCAAGAGCATGATCACAAGAAAAAGATCCCCTTCCTTGAAAGAATGTAGGAAGGCATGGGTCACACATTGTCTAGATGAAGTAAACATAGTATGTCCTCATATGATACATGAGGTGGTTGACAAAATTGGAAGAATTATGACTGGAAGTTCCTAGAAGGAAATGTGTGAATATAGTAAGGAATAAATCATGAAATATGAAACTATGGAAAAGGAAATCAACATCTGAGGACCGAGAGATTTGACTAGGATATCTCCATGAAAGATATGAAGACTTTGATGAAGTCTGAAAAGGAAGAGACCCTTGACAATATATTTCTTTTGGAGATGTGTCAATGTGTATGCAAGATGTTGATGTAAACTAGAGGATGTCATGATGAAAGACCATCACAAAGGTAATTTTGATCTAATGTTCATTCCTTATTTTTGAATGATATCTGGATGGGCTTATGCAAGGTTGCTAAAGGAAGAGCTATGGATATCTTCCACCACTGATGTCCATATAGTAGGATTAAAGATCCTTAAGGAAACATGGCATGAAGGAAACCAAATAGGAACTGATGGATCACTTTCTGATGAAAGGAATAATGACATGACTGACTCATGGATGAAAGTGATGGATGGTTTGTGCACTATGAAGAAGTCCCAATACATGAAGACTTCTGAATAAAGAAAATAAGTTCATGACATCGTGAGGAGGAATTCTTCAAGTAGTTGGTTGTCACATCGTCTCCAACTAAAGAGTTGTTGTAGGTCCCTAATTAAGAGGGAGCCTGAAAACAAGTTTCTAACTTGACGGAAACTTAGAAGCAAATTCCTAAGCCAAGAGGGAGCTTAGGTACATTCCTTCTATAGGAATGAGTACATTCCTTAATTGGAATAGGTATGTCCTCCCTCAGTTGAGAGGGAGAGATAGACACATCATTCTTGTCTTCACTTGGGAAGACAGAATGGAGGCTTGGGTAAACATCTAGCATCTGATGCTCTTTGAGGATGAGTTAGGGCATCCAAGATAAGAGTAGACGTAAAGGACCGATATTTCCGATATTCTTTGAGGACTAGGAATCCAAGATAAGAATAGTCTTGATAGAACATACTCAAAGAGAACTCGGGTGGGGTATGTTTCGAGAGAGACAATGATAGGGGTGTTTATACATCATTGGTCTCGCCAACATTGAGCTCAGATCTTGTGGAGAGATAGAGTTGTTAGTCAAGGCCTTGCTATGTGACAATGCTGGTTGATATGATGCTATACATATGGGTTACTAATCTAACTCTTCTTATGAGAATTCTTTAGATTGAAAATGTCCAAGTACCTTGTATGGATTATGAATACCTCCCTAATTAAGAGGGGGTATTGAAAAGTGTAACTAGGTTCGGTCTTCATAATGATATATGTAATTGTGATTTTATGTAATTGATGTAAAGAACAAAAATAACATTATTTTGTAATGTTGTGTCATGGGTTTCATGTTCAAAGAATTTTATTTTTAGTAGAAGCTCCCATTGAGAGCTACTAGGTTTTTTCATCAAGTCATAAAGTCTAGGGAGTCAATGTCATGTGTTGAAGACATGTTCCATATTGTAAGAAGTAATTTTGAATGTGTCAATAACCCTCCAAGACTTTGTCACAAGCCTATCTCAACCAAATCTGAAGCATGTGAAAAGGATTGTTGAGTGGTCCATAACCTGTAGCATTTACTAAGTGACAACACATAAAATTGATAAATAGAGGAAGCCATTGACTCTATTTGGTTAGTTGTGGTAAGAGTGTGAGAGTATGCTATTGTGGGGGCATTGTGAGTGAGTATAATTTGCTAAAGCTACTCACATTGTATTGTAGAGAATGTGTGTATGCAGAATTCAAATTTTATGTATTGCAGAGTGGAGAAGTATTGGCAGTTTGTGGTGTGCTTGAGAGTAGTGTTTTGGTGTGAATAGAAGAGATTCATCATGTCGGCCTAAGGATGTTTCCAGAATGACATGTCGGCCTAGGCTTCAATTCAAGTCAACTTATTATGGATGCACAAACCACTATAAATAGGGCAGCTCAACCTCATTTGAGGGACAAAATTTCGGTCAAAGAGAAGAAGGTAGAAAGAAGTGCAAAGTTCTCAAGAAAGGCAACCTCAAAACCAACGAGAAAGAGAGAAAGATCAAACGCATTTGGCACTGTTTTTGGATTAACATCTTCACACGTGTGGCAAAAACTGGTCAGTTCATTAGCTGACCGGGTCAAACCGGCAGAAAAACTGGGTTTGAGCCCTCACTTCACCCAGAAACCACAAAAATCGGTGCTAACCGGCTGGTTTAGGAAAGAACCGACCGATTTATGGTCAAACCGGCTGGTTTCGTCCTAAACCGGTTGGTTAGCTGCCAAGGCCGCGGAGGACACACAATGCAATTTAAGAAGCTTCTAGGGTGTTTTGGAGCGAAAATAATGGTTGTTTCCCTCCAAAAACACCCTCTCCAAGCCTTTAAAAGGAGCTCAACCCCCTCATTTGCCTCACACATCTCATTTGGACTTTTGGTGAGTTTGATTGGGAGCTTGGAGAGTGTTGTGTTTTTGTTGGAGTAGTGGAACAACAAAGAGTTTGAGCTAAGTAGTAGTCATCATGCCTCCAAAACCCAAGGATACTGCATGGGCTCATTGTGATATGATTGATGGCAAGATGATCTACAAATATGGCCAAAAATCTATTGAAGGAGGGAATATTAACAAGTTCAAGCAACACTTGGCTAGGATAGGAGACCATGTAAAGCCATGTGGGGCACCAAATGAAGTAATAGGGCATATTAGGGCAGAATACCTTCAGAAGTTTGAGACTCAAGTCACTGAACCAATAGAGAAGTTTGTGACTCAAGCAGTTGCAATGTTTGAGAGTTGAGACTCAACCAACTGAGTTTGATCATGATGACTCGTAAGAAGTTTCAAGTGATAATGATGATCACTATTATCATATATGTAGACCTGTAGTAGGCTAGTGGCCCCATAGTTTGTAGGCTTTGTTTTGGCACTCTAGAGGCCATTTAGAGCCTCATTGATTATATATTTTATTGGTGATATGTATTGCACTTGGTGCGATTTTGATATATTCACCTTTACATGTTATATATATGAGCAAACTTTGTATATTTTGTGTCTATTGGTTTGGAATCATGGTTTTAAATCTTAAAAATAGTTTTTCATCAAAAATTAATTAATTAATGTATTTTTTAAATTAGTTCATTTAGACCTGAACAATCCCAGTTTTACAGTTTCAGTTTGAAACCTGGTTTATTAGGTGGACCGGTCTGGTCACCGGTTCCGGTTATTAAAACTATGGTTACATCTACCTTGGTAAAAGACAAAATAAAGGGTCTCCACTCCATCATCATTGCTAAGCCAAAATAACAAGGAATAGCCCTCAAGGTAAGCGTAGGAGAAGCACACCAAAAAGAACCATAATTCAGCCCATACGTGTGTCCTTGCAGTGATTTCAGGCAACCGGAATTGCAGATCAATGGAGGTGGTCCAGATCTTTTCGCTTCAAGGATGCATACGGATTTGCATTTCAAAGAGCATGTAACCATAAGATGCATATACATAAACGAAGCGGAAATAAACAACAACCATGAGAAGAAAGGACAAGACAGGTTGATAATGGATCTCACCTAATGTGGGCTACATCTTTGGGCTCTGCTCAATGTGGGGAGGCCTCTTTCATTAATCTTCAGCAAAAATCAAATTACATGCATGTACAAAAAACACCTTATACCTCCACTTCCGGGGATGGCCTGAAAATGCAAACCTTTGCTAAAGAAATGGACTGCACCATTGAATTCTTGACAAAAAATTGTGAAAAATGACTATAAACTCAACCACTTTCTGCTTCGGTCAAAATTTGGACCTTTGGGAATCTCAAAGATTCCCTCTCACTGGTTGACTGGAATTCTGATACTCAAATCCAACACTGATCACGCCATCAAACTCTTGGTGAAATTCTGGTTCGTTTGAGTATAAAGTTGGCATGATTCTGTCACTGTCAAAAATCAGCGCCAAGGGAATCTCAAAGATTCCTCAAGATTTTGTTGTTGGAATATTCCATAGAACATTCCCTTGGAATATTCCTAGAATCTGTCTCGAGATTCATGCCTATGAGGGACCCCTCTCAGCCCGCTATTTGTCCAAACAATGGTATGCCTTACTCTCCACAGCCCTGCCTCCTCCTTGGTCCCATGCTTATGAGAAATGAAGGTTTAAACAAAATGTTTTAGGGCAGATTTAACAAAGGCTCAAGTTGGCATATTCGTTAGCACATGTATATTAAGGTGTTGGTGGTTGAGGAGGTCCTAGGTACAAACCCCGTGGAATTTCTCCTTCTGGTTTACAAATAAACATATATGGTCTTAGTTATAACCATATCACCCTTAGTTATAACCATATCACCCACCTATGTATGAACTTTGCACATAAAACAAAATGAAGTTGCATGCATCCCAACGGAATGTGGTCATATTCTAGATTTAATTGGCCAACCAGATGCTGCCACGTGGTGGCCTTGCATTGGTCACTTAATTTCCACTTCAACCATTGATTGGGCGCTACATGTCAAGTCTGAATGTGCCACTTATATGCTGACTGGATGCCACATGTCTTCTTCTGGAAACGCCACATCACTTGCCCATTGGGATGTATGGCAGTGTCACGTCATCATGCTGATGTCATCAGTTGACTTTTGACGTTTTGCTAAGTGTGACCAGAAATTTGACCGCGAATACCTTGAGCATACGAACTCGAATTGAGGTGTCGTTTGCGTCGTTGGAAAGCTTGTGACGAGCTCTTCGATCTAACTCTAGTTCCATGGCAATACAAGAACTTTGATTTTTGAGCTTTTCCTGAGCCCTCTTTGACTTTTGAGGGTTTCTGGAGCCACCTGGATCAGGAAGAAGGCTAAAACTTTAGAATAGCTGAGATTAGTAGTGCATGAAGGCAGTTTGACTTGTGTTGACTTATGCAAGAAGGAGAAGCAGTGAAGAAGGATCTTGTGACTTGGTCTTGGAGAGGTTGTTGTGTCAAGGGTCTAGGTCATGGTCTCGGTATTCGTCAATTGAAATTTCTATAAGAAGAAGAATTCATTTGGGTTTTCCTCTCAAGTTGGAGAGGTTTTGGCCTTGGCTGATCACCTACATTTATCAATACCCAGGACACAAGAATGCCCATCAGAGAAGGGAGTTACTGCCTAGAAAGAGATATGTTGACAATGCCATAAAACTAAGCATCATGAAAATGAAGCTAAAGAGATCGGAAATGAGCATCCACCATTAGGGATATAGGAGTCCTTTTCACAAAACACACCCAGATGGCCTTACAGGGCTAATTACTTGAACACATTTGGGCTTAAAAATGACGTGGTCAAAAGTTCTAAAGTATCCCTCTTGAAAGAGGGGTAACACATCCCTTAGTCTAGCAAGCCCCATTGTCATTCCCCTCTTGTGGAGTCCTAGCCCCCTTCTTTTTGTCCTCTTCTGCAATCAGTAATGTACTTTATTTTAAATTTTATTGTTGAATAAGAAATTACATTGTTCGTCTTATAGCCATTCATTATGTACATAGACAACACTGGACTAGGAATTGAAAATAGTGTATTACAACAATAGTTAGCTATTGCTAACCATTGTTATATGGATTATAAAGTGAGAAATAACTCAATATTTTGTCTTTGGAATTGTTCTCCCGTTTCAATTTGTCTTATTCACACCATGAGGTAGACATGCCATGGTGATTTTGAATATTTGTAGATATTGTTATTCTGCAAGTAATAGGAGAACAAGAGTGACTGAGCATGAGCACCTAAAGGACCTATGATACCACAAGAGGGGAAAGGGAAAGGTGAGGTGTTCTAAGGAAATTTTTATACATGTAGTTACCTATGTCACTTTTTCTATCTATCTTGTCATTAATTTAACCCTCACTCTTTTACGATATTGTTCCTTGCTTATAGTCTAAATTGGAGATAAGAAAAGTGGATGTAAGCAACTCCTAGATCTAGGCAATCAACTCTTACATTATGAGAAATTTGTTCCCCACATAGCTGAAACAAAAACAAGTTGGTTTAGAACTCTTACTTGCCATCCTTCACTCATGTAAGGAAGGAAAATGCAAATAGGAAAGGGAGAGTTGTTTTTTGAAAAGCATAGAGGAGAGGAAAACAAATTTTAAGCTTGAAAAAAGAGTGCTACCATACTACGGGACAGAATAGCCCATGAGAAGAGGCCATTGGAAGAGGAACATGAAAAGCCATATAGAAGATGATGAAATAAATAAAGCATAACAAGTGAGGCCAAATTGATTAGAGAGACATGTTTTACAATCCCTAACAATTGTTAATCATAAAATTATCCAAAAACGAAATGGACTCTTATGCACAAACTAAAGAACATTGGAGGGAAGAAAACTTTTGAGACACTATTGAGCAAAGAAGGAAGTCTTTTTCTTGGGTTGTGTGAAGCAAGTATTGAGTGCCAAAGGTACTTTGATTAAAGAATTCAACAATTGGTTGCTTAGTTGATGTTTCATGTTTTTTCATATTGGAAGAATGAATTGGGAGAGTCATGAAATTATCATCTTTGCTTTAGTGGTCTCATAGCCCAGCTTGGGGACAGTGTCCACAAAGGAGTCAAGACTACATACAGTTGGGTGAAAAATTGATTTGTCCCAATAATTGTTTGGTACAATGTTTTTGGAACCGAACCGGTGATTGAACCAGAAAACCCTCTGAACTAGGAACCTATCGGATCCGAACTAATGATTGAACTGGAAAACCCTCTATAATAGGAACCGGTCGGAACCTGTAAAAAATGGGACCAAAAAACAGTACACCAAAAACACATAAAATATTCAAATTTTAAAGAAAAACATATATATATTCATGTGCATCCACATTTATCCAAACCATTTATACACAAATATGCAAAACTTCTCCTTTATATAGAAAATAAAAGTGCATATAACCAAAATAACACTTCGTACAATACATTTATGAACCAAAAATATATCAACAAAGAGGCTTTAGAGGCCTCTAGTGTTAAAAAAAATCACGCCATAACAAATACCTACATATCATCAAATTCATTGCCTATATTGGGATCTTCATCATCAATATCACCCTTTACGCATTGGAATAAGATAGAAAAGGCTTCACACGTCAAATCAAGGTTTTGTTTGAGTGATGGGTACATTTTTACTAGGGTCATGATAGAGGAGTTCAAATTTCAACAACCAATGCCACTAACACCAAAGTACATAGAGAGCTTGGTGGTCTTGATTAAATGTTAGTTTCATACCCTCGTACACAACAAAATCCGATGGAAATGTTTCAATTCCCCCAATCCTTAAATCCTAAAAATTGTTAAGTCTGCTAGATTTTGAATGAGATCCAAAATTCTACTCTCTCCATATGAAATCCAATGAAGTCATAACCACTCTCAAACATCCAGAGTCAATTAATGGTAATGTTAAAAAAATTAAGTAAAAATGACAATTAACATTCTCCATTATCCTTTATTTTCATCCTTTTACCTTAAGGATTTAGCATTACCATTAATTGCATAGCAATTGTATGGCCATAGGCTTGTATATTAGGCTTCCCCACTCAAAAAAATTTGTTTAAAAAAAAGTGTTTGGAATGTCCTTGGTCACATTGTGTGAAACTGGTCAATTCAGAACAAAATCGGGCAATTCAATAAAGAACTTACCATTTTCGGTTCCAAACCTCGATCCAGACCAGTTTGACCCCCAAATCGATTGGACCGGCTAGATCCAATGATTCCTGTTAAGTAAACTTAACTCGAGGAAAGAGTCAAAGTTGACCAAGTCAAACAGTGGTGGTTTTGGGCACAGTGTAGCATACCCATGGTTTTTTGCCCATGGATTTCATGTAATGGAGCCTTTAAAAGGTTTGGAGGAACTCTATTGTAATGGGCTTGCGAGGTGAGCGATGAAGATTCACTTGGCCAATTTGGCTTGGTTTTGGCCAAGGGACTAATGGAATTCCATTAGTTGGTGTTTTTCCTTGGAGTTGGGGTTTTCCCAGGGTAAGTTGTTTGCATATTGTGTTTAATGTTTATATTGTTGTTGGTGGGTTGTTAATTCTTTCGATGATTTTTATTTTCTCTGCAACAAAATTTTAGCAATTGGTATCAAAGCCAAATATTGGTTTCAGAGGGACACCTATGTTGCCAAGGGTGTATTTGGCTTGGTGAGTGTGGAGACGCACATGAGTATGAAAAATGGAGTTTGAAGTTTTGGATCTGGTGGTTAACCCATATTGAATGGAGCTAGGAGCGTTAAGGAGGATTTGCTACCTCTACGTAGATCTGAAACCAAGAATGGCAACAGCAGCACAAGAACAATTCCAAGAACTGGACCTGTTAGGAAATTCACTACATTTAGAATACACACCATGATTCACATGTAGCCGCAAGAAACCAAAGTTGGTGGATCAATTGGAGGTTACAGAGATGGTGCATGGAGTGGCACCAAGCACGATTGGTGGTGCAAGAGAAAGATTTGATGATGGTGTATGGATGTTCGTAATACCTTCGTCTGCAGCAAGGGAAACGCAGGTGAGCACAAAGAACACTATGTTTGGAATACACACCATGATTCACTCACAATCACAGGAAACCAAAGTCAGTGGATCAACTAGAGGTTACAAAGCTAGTGCATGGAGTGGCATCAGGCACGGCTAGTGATGTGAGAGGAAGATCCAGCGATGGCATATGGATGTGGCGTGTGGACATGCTCAATATCTTCGTTTGCAACAAGGGAAACAAGTGAGTACAGAGAAAAGACTGTGGCTGACAGTGGAGAAGGGTAGCTCCGCTAAGTAGATATTAAGACCGACGCCAAAGGAATCGAATGTTGATTTCTAGTAGTATCGGATGTGCTCTAAGTCTCAAATTTTGCAGGGATGCTTGGGCACATGTATTCCAAAGAACCCAGAAAGTGTTTTGGGAAATTCCACCTAGAGACAGTTTTATTAAAATAATTAATTATTTTTAATGGGACCCTAAGTCTAAACTTAGGAAAATACAATAATTAATGGGTGTTAATCTAACTGTGGGTGTAACTTCTAGAAGAAGACGAGGATCAAGCAGAAATGATCTTATCCATTGATTAGCTTCTAATCTGGGTCGTTGAATGTCAACAAGAAGATTATTTAAGGAGGCTTGAGGGTCATTTGGAAGACACATAGAGAGTTGATCAATCAGATCGAATTGCTGAAGCTAGAGGCAGCGTAGTGATTTATAGTGATCACACAAAGAGGGGCAGAGGGAGTTTTCACTGGAGGATCTTCTCCAAAGCCAAGAATACTCAACAGAGAGGCAGAAAGACACATAGAAGAGGCAGCGCAGAGGCCAGAGAGGGCGATGCAGAGCCAGGAAGGGTTAATGCAGACCCCACACAGAGCAACGCAGAAGCCATCCACGCAAAAGTCTGAATTTGTTGAGGACGCTGACATTTCTGAGCCGGGAGGGCTGGAATCAACTCCTGAAGGGCAAATCGATTCTCAGTAGAGATGACGTAGTGCCTTAGAGGCCGACGTAGGCCCACGCAGGGGCATCACAGAAGTAGCCGGGGAACTCGTTGGTTCAGCTGCCGGATCAGCCGGGACTTGCAGTGTAGAGTGAGGTAATCTCACTAATTTCTTCTGTCGAGTGATATTCTCTACACTGGATTGCCAGCAAGACATCCAAAGATTGTATTTAGAAATAACTTCAGCTTAATAATAAAAACCCTCATATTTGCTACACCAGTTTTCCCGCATTGGGTTTTTCCGGGGATGTTTGTCCAAAAATAATTCTCATTTGTGTTCTATCTTTCTCTACTGTTCAGTTTCTTGTTTCAACATATTATTTAAATAGTGTAGGCTGCAGTGTATGTATTTCGATGTTTGCTGTAGGAAACTGCAAATAACTTGTTCATGTAAATCTAACAAGTAGGAGAAATATCATCAGTTGATGCAGAAAGGATTCCCGGGTTTAAGGAGTTTTCACATGGTATCAGAGCAGTGTAGGTGAAGCAAGAAGAATAGTGCCAGAGAACCCAACACTGAGCAGAAAAAGGAGATTGAAATAGCTGCAAGAGGCAACAGTTCGAATCCCTAGAGGGGTTTGCGCAATCCAAGCCGAAGGGCTGCGAGGCAAACTCTCTTTAAGTGAGTCGACATAGAGGAAGAGCTTCTAGTCGGAATCATGTCCTGGGAGAGGGAACAGCATTGAGCCTCGGCGTGAGGAAGAGCTGGTGGGACGCAGTTTTTTTGCAAACTATTTTGTTGGCTAGAAAGTCGTCAGAAGAGAGAAGAGAAGCACAGTGAGGGAATTTTTCCTCAAAAGACTTCCCGCCAAGAAGTTTGTTTTCTTATTGGCTGAGCAGTAGCAGTAAGAGCAGAGAGGAGCAATTCGACATTTTTGTGGAAGAGATGGCAACCAGTGGGATGAGAGATCAGGACAAGTTGGATGGATCATCCAACTACGTCATCTGGAAGGCAAGAATGTCATTTCTTCTAGATGAGCATTCCTCAAGACCTATGTCGACAGCGTGGTGGTTGTGCTTGCAGATCAAGCTCTGTTGAAGAAGTACAGAGCAGAAATGGCGAAGGCCAGAGGATGATCCTGGATGGAGTAGAGGACCATGTGGTTTGTCACATCGCTAGCAGAGGGACAGCTAAGGAGATGTGGGATACCTTGGCAACGTTGTATCAAGGATCTTCCGAGCAACAGAAGATGTACTTAGAGCAGAAATTGAAATCTGCACAGATGCAAAAGGGGGAGCGCATAGATCCGTTCCTCACGAAGCTTCAGGAGACCTGGGACGAGTTAGCAAATGTGGGGTCTACACCTCAAGGGTCTGAGTTGGTTAGACTGGCCCTCAATTTTGTCTTAGATGAGTGGCAAGTCTTTGTCTAAAGTATCCTCGGCAGGGCGACTTTGCCAAATTGGGATTAGATGTGGGCATCTCTTAAGCAAGAGGAGTTAAGGAGAGACTTGGTCAAGTGTAAGCTTGACGGAAGCAGCAGCAGTGGATCGAAGCCCAAGGAGGAGGAAGAGAATGTAGCCCTTGCATCCAAGGGGCAGCAGGAGTAGCAGAGGCAAAAGAAGGATGTCTCAAAGATCAAATGCTTTGGGTGTAGTGAAATGGGTCACTACGCAACTTAGTTTCCTCTCCAGAAGAAGGACAAAGATGAGAAGCATAATCTGAAGGCTACACCCGTGAAGATCGAGGAGTTCGCCATGACAGCCGAGATACCTCCAGGAGGGAGGTGGGCTGATTTGGAGCTATAGTTCGAAAGAGCTACAGATGGGCAGGATCCTTGAGGAACCCACCTCTCGGATGAATTCCTTTCTACGGGAGCCCAAATCAATAGTAGCAGGATGGACGAAGTGTCAAATGGTGCAGAGGATTAGCTTGTAACCTGGGTTGTTGAATGTCAACGAGAAGATTATTTAAGGAGGCATGAGGGTCATTTGGAAGACACATAGAGAGTTGATCAGTCAGATCGAATTGCTGAAGCTAAAGGCAACGCAGTGATTTGTAGTGATCACACAGAAAGGGGCAGAGGGAGTTTTGGCTGGCAGATCTTCTCCAGAGCCAAGAATACTCAACAGAGAGGCAAAGAGACACACAAAGGAGGCAACACAGAGGCGAGAGAGGGTGAGACAGGGCCAGGAAGGGCTAGCGCAAGCCCCATGCAAAGCAGTGCAAAAGCCATTCACGCAAAAGTCTAAATTTGTTGAGGAGGCTGACGTTTCTGAGCCAGGAGGGCTGGAATCAGTGCCTGAAGGGAAAATCGATTCCCAGTAGAGGTGATGCAATGCCTTAGATGTTGATGCAAGCCCACGTGGGGGCAACGTAGAAGTAGTCAGGGAACTCGTTGGTTCAGCTACCGGATTAGTCGGGACTTACAGTGTAGAGTGAGATAATATCATTGATTTCTTCTGCTAAGTGATATTCTCTGTACTGGATTGCCAGCAAGGCATCCAGAGATTGTATTCAAAAATAACTTTAACTTAATAATAAAAACCCTCAGTTCTGCTGCACCGATTTTCCTACATTGGGATTTTCTAGGAACGTTTGTCCAAAAATAACTATCATTTGTTTTGCATCTTTATCTGTTGTTCAATTTCTTGTTTCAGCATACTATTTAAATGGTATATGCTGCAGTGTATGTATTTCGATATTTGTCATAGGAAACTGCAAATAACTTGTTCATGTAAATCTAACAAGTAGGATAAATATCATTAGTTGTTACAGCAGGAATTCTCAGGTTTAAGGAATTTTCACATCGAATGCATGACTAGATGGAGCAACAATACATCATAGTATTCAAAACTTGCCAGTTTGAACGGTAAATCGACCAAACCGGCCGGTTCATTAGGTCGTACCTTCAAATCGGTTGAAAAATCAAGTCATCTAGGGCTGGGAAGTGTTTTTTGGGTCTGATTAGTTGATAAGGCTCATCAATAGGTAAATTATATGGGCCTTCATGCCACTCTCCAGCTTCTTAAATCAACTTTTCTCACATTTCTTTACATATTTTATTATATTTTGCTTGGTGAGAAGGGTAAAGGTGAGATGTTATGTCATGTGGCCTAATGTGCATTAATTGCAGGATTTGGAGCAGTTTTTGGCTAATTCAAGTGCAGGAACTTGAAGTAGACAAGCCAGAGGGATTTTAGGAGATTGGATCTCCCTCCTTAACTTCTCAATCACTCAAAGATTCCTCCCCCAAATCTCATCAACTCGAAGTTACAAGCAGCCAAGCCCACCGAGTTCATTGGAAGCCAAGTCAGTGATAGTTGAAGACGAGTTAATCTCGAGTTTGGGAGCCAAGCCTCCCTTATTTTAAGGAAGTTGTTGGTAGCTTCAATTGTATAAATAAAAAGGCCTAGGGCATCATTAGGATTCAACTTTTTATTGTATCCAAGAAGCAATTTCGAACTTAAGATATTGTCACTGTTATTCTCATGTTATTTTTGACATTCTGGTGATGATGAAAAGGGTTTCTTTGGTCTAGCACTGAGTTGACTCAAAGGGTTGAAGCTCTTGGGTTAGGGCCCAACCCTAGTAGCAAAGGTTCCTCTTCTTTTTGTACATGTATCATTAGATTAGAATCATAGATTAGTTGCTGAAATTATTTCTGTTTTATTTAATTTGCAAGTCTTTGAATGATTGGTTAGTTTTGCCTCCATTAGTTGGAGAAGTCGATCAGTGTTACAATAGGGAAAGAAAAGACTTCAAAAAAGCTTGTCACAGTGGCCTCATACCCATCTCCCTCATGGATCATGGTTTAAAGACCCCACTCTCACAGTCCCAAAAATAGAGTTATCTTGTGGTTCTTGCATAGCTTAGGGTTTCTTGTTGAGTAGGTCATTGTTCATGACTCCTTAGAAGCACTTGCAATTGCCATTTTGGTTTCTTAAGTTTGTTGCAAATTAGAGAGCATTCCATTCCATAGAATTGATCCACTAGCCATCAATAGTTCAGTTTTCTTAAATTCAACTCATATTTTCCACATTTACATAAAGTTGTGCATAAATGAAGAAATGAATGTGTGTTGTTGCAGGAGTTGTTGATCTATAGGGAGAAATCATTCCACCAGCCTCATCTAAGTCTTCTCCACCTCTCGCCAAACCCTACCAACCATCAATTCAAATTTCCGTTTTGAAGCCCACTGTGGGCAGCCACCTTGAGCAAATCCAACCATCCTGAAGAATTGAGTTGATCCTTGGGTAGTGTGCACCTTTCCCATATCTTATTCCACCTTCCCAACACTTCCTTTTACCTTCCCTACCTTCCTACAACTTTTAGCTAAGTTTCTTGTAGTAAACCAGGACATCCTGTAGTAACTACAGGAAATCCTGTAGCAACTATAGGAAACCTTGTAGCAACCTGTTTTAGACAGTTTTGGGCAGAAATAATGACCAGAGCCTAGGATAGGCCTTCAACTTGACCTCCATACCCCTCAATGCCATTTTTTACCAGATTTCCTACACCTTCCTCCCCTGCGAAAGATCAACTTGATTAGTTTAACATTTACATGTCTAAATTGAAAACCAAAAGATTTTTTTATGCAATATTTAGCTAGTGCATGCATATATCAGTCTTAACAATATTAGGATCATTTCCATGCCTACTTAGTCCAGATAACTAGATGATAGAATTCAAGGTTAAATTAGGTCTCTTCTGCAACTAATGTGTGTTAATTCCTAGCTAAGTGATTTCATGTCATTTTCATAGCACTTTCTATTCAACAATTTCATTTCCTTAACATAGGCAAGCATTTACTTTCTACATTAAAAATATCTTTACATTCACTTTCAGTAGTCAGCCTCCTTCTAGTCAAGAGAAAATTGGTTTGAAAAACCCTAGTGGTTTATCGCCCCAATTGAGAAGTGACAAGAGTAGATTGTTGCATCCGCTGTGCATATAGCTTTGTCACCTCCAAGTTTGTACGAACCCCGGGTTGATAAAATAAATTTGGTCGCCCTAGGAGCTACAGCATCCTTGCTGCAATACTGGGGCTCATCATTTTTTGGCGTCATTGTCGGGGAGGTGTCTACGTAAGATGTGATTTATGCTTTCTTTTCCATTTAACATTCAATAAATAGCTGCAATTCCTGCTTTCCTTTTGTTTTGCATTCAACAGATAGTTGCAATTTTTTCTTTCTTTCCATTCTACAAGTAGTTCCATTCAACAAATAGTTGCAAATCTTGCTTTCTTTCCATTCTGCAAGTAGTTCTGAAAGAAACCCTAAAAAAGGAAAAAGTAAATTCCTTTCATGCCTCGTAGGAGTAGAAACAACTTAAGAAATTTTTTGCCAAATACCCCCACACCATCTAACAGCCAACCTTCCCTCTTCTTCGATGGTTGCGAGTTAGAGGACCCATTAAGCGAACAACCAGAGATCTTTGAAGAGCCTATTGTGGAAGAAGAAGAAGAAACCATTCCACCAACCTACACCATCGATGAAAATAGAAATGGGATTGAAAACATAAATGAAGCTGAAAACAGAACTAAGGGTGCTCTTCCCATCAGAGAAACTAATGGAGATGCTAGGATGAAAAACATAAGTCCCTCTGCCCTTCCCCACTTCCATGGCTTAACCTTAGAGAACCCTGATACCTTTTTGTTTGATTTTGTTGTCATATGCAAAACTTATGATTATACCTCTGACAACTAGAAGTTGAAATTGTTCTCATCCACCCTTAAGGATGCAGCCTTACGTTGGTTCATGGGTTTACCTGGGGACAGCATCACTACCTAGGCTCAAATGCAACAAGCCTTCAACAATAAGTACAGGGATTATTGTAGGTCCAAAGACACCAAAGAGGAAATCTTTAAAATGACCTTGGGACATGATGAGTCTTTGGAAGATTATGAGAAAAGGTTCCAACTCAGCTACAAAAGGGCCAGATGCACCCTTGATCCTAAATCACTCAAGCTAGTCCTTCTTAGAGGGATCACGGAAGATCTCCTAGAAACCCTAAACATGCTGTCGGGAGGGGACATCTACCAATTATCCTATGATGATATCAAGACAGTTTTCAAAAAATCATTCTAGGGTAGCCAAAAAAAAGGGTAGGGCTAGTCAAGCTTTGGTCAGTTTATCCTCCTCCAACACATCCATCAAAAGTGAAATTAAGAACATGTTGGAAGACATTAATAGTGAAATGTTACATACCCTTGCTCTACAAATGGACACCATGCAGATCAAGAGGAACCAGGAGGAAGCAGAAGGAGCCTTAGTTATCTTTTGCCCTAAATGCACCAGGAGGCACCCTAGAAATGAATGTCCATTGAATCTTATAGAGATCTGCTCAGTCTGTGAGGAAAACCACTCCACAGACAAGTGCCCTTCTCTGCCTGGATTGAAAGTTGTGTATCAAGGAACTGAACGTGTGAATGAACAACTCTGTTATATCGACGAAAGGAGGCCCCAAGGACCTCGACCATACCAGCGAGGCATGCAAGAGGCATCCTATTCATATTACAACCCTAACTAGAATGCATCCATTCCCCCTTGGTGTCCTCCTACTCATCCTTCATGGTCCACACCTTCTCCCTAGGCTTTTGCACCTCAATACCATTCCCAACTTGCTAATCAATCATTTCATCCATATGCTCCCCCACAACCTCGGTGGAATACACCATCACAGGGGCGGAGGCCCCCATATAACCAATCTCCAGCCTTATTGCCTCCACCTCCATCTCAACCAAAACTCCAACCTGCTCCACTTAAGCAACCTCAGATGCCTGCTCAGCCAAATCTGAACCCGAACAACAAACAAGCACAGCAGGTCTATAGTGGAAAGACATCCTACCATGCCTATGCTATGAAAATTCAAGAAATCAACCTCAGGTCTGGAAGAGTGCTTCCAGATAATAAACCTCGATCTCCACTTGAGGAGCTTGAAGAGGAAAAGGAGGAGAGTGTTCCTCAAGCCAATCCACCTCCTTTTCCTAAGAGATTAATCCATCTTATCCAGCACAGAGACTGAAGTTCTAGGTGAATTGAAAAACTTGTGTGTTAAAATCTCACTCCTCCAAGTTATCAAGGATGTCACCATCTATAACAAGTTAATCAAGGAGAAATGCTTCAAACATCCAAGGAGAAAAAAGAAAGACACCCCTACCATTTGTTGATTTGTGTAGCATGGGAGGTGCTCCAAGCCCCAGGGTTCAGGGTTTGGAGGGCAAAGCAACACAAGGGCATCTTGTGGGCTTGGAACTCAAGTTTGAGATTTTGGCACCCATCGTGTTTTTGGGAAAAACCAAGATGGATTCACGGCATGTGATGAATGAGGATGATAGTGCTCGGAAAAAAGATGCCAACGCATCGAAAATCGTCCAAATCCGAGTTGTCATTAGACAGATATGAATTTTTGAAGTTGACAAATTAATTTGGTTGTCAAGTAGGCCGCCTTGATATGTGTCACTTCAAGTGAGATGTTGAGCCATTGTATGTGTATAAATAAAAGGTGTATTGAGGTCAATTAAGCATCCAAGTGTGAGGAATACACTCAAAGGATATCTCTAAAATTTCGTGGAGAAGAATCTGCAGCAAGGGAGCACAAGACAGCATGAAGGAGTCTAGGAAACAGTGTGGGAATTTCTGTGATTGAGCCACAGTGCCATAGGCCATAGCATGGCATTTGGAGGGTTGTTTGGGCTTGTGTTAGGGATTGTTCTTGGTGCGTTTGCAGGGTAGGAGAGCCGCAGTTAAGAGAAGGGTGTTGTTGTTTTGAAGACATAATTGCGGACTATGTGGAGGAGACAACTACCGCAGTCCACTAGTGGGCTAGGCCGTAAGCCATAGCCAGCAAGTGGAGCCTATAGGAGTTGCGTTCAGGGTGGATAGCAGCCCTATAAGGCAGGAGGAGTCTCCCTAAGGTGGACTGCAATAAAAAAGGAGGCTAGTTGTTGAGCTGCATGGAGGTTAAGGGTTGCACATTATGCCCTAACCAGAATTGCAGGAGCAACAAGTAAATAGTGGAGGACAACACTACTTGGAGGTGTACTGGGTCAAGATATTTGACCAATTTGGATCATGTTTTGAGTAGCCTGTTGAAGCCAAGTGTATGAACTTCCAAGGTGGCAAAGTATCATACTAGGAGCAGCTTTAGCAGTGATGAGATTGGGTGTCATACAGCTGTTTGGAGGGCAACGAGTTGGCCACCCAAAGTAGCCCTAGACGAGTTATCTTGAAGGAAGAAGAGCAACTGAAGGTTGGGTGAAGATCGGTGCCAAAGTGCAACGATTTGATGTGAGAAAGTTGTTGCTAGCCTGGCAGATTGGAGCACGGGAATTAGGTCTACCCAGAAAGCAGTTGATGAGCTTGTGTTCATTGAAGCAGACGTGACTTGTAGTAGTGATAGGAGGCAGCCCTCTTGGAGCCTCAATGTATAGATGCCTTGATGGACTAAGGCACTACTAGTGAGCAGTACGGGAGCGAAGGACCGACAGGACAAGATACGACATAGAAGTTGTGCAACGAAGTTTTTCATTGTATCTTGTAACCATAGACTAGTGTATTTATTAGATTTGGATTAATATAACGAAGATTGGTGATCGTACATTATTGTACATTTTGTTTAAAACTGTGTATATTGTGCATATGTGATTTACTGCTTTATATTTCCACTCTACAAAGTAGTTTATGGTTGAAATTCTTGGTTTGGTAGGGTCAATGATTTTAAGACTCTAACCTAGACCCAAGGTCGTGGAAATTCAGCATGGTATCAGAGTGTGTCTGAGCTACTTTGGAAGTAAGTAAATCATATTTGTACGCAACGAAGTACAGCGTGAGAGGGAGTTGGTCACATTGTGAGTGAAGGGTTCACTACAACGTCGAAGTTGTATGCAAGTATCCGATATGAGGACAAGTTGGAGGGGTTGTCCAACTATAGTCCATGGAAGGAAAGGATCAAGTTGATATTGCAGGTCAACAAGATATGGGATTTTGCTGAGAAAGAGATCAAGAAGCCAACCGACCCTAAGGAGCTGGAAATTTGGGAAGATTTGGATGTGAGGGCGAGATTGATCATCCTTGATGGTGTGAGGGATGCCCTAATACCTCACTTGTCCGGGAAGAACACCACACATGAGATGTGGGTGTCTCTTCAAAATTTGTTCCAGAATAAGAACGAAAATCGGCTATTGGTATTGGAGGATAAGTTTAAGACCACCAAGATGTTAAAGAGTGAAAGCATGACCTCATATCTGACGAGATTGTCTCAGGTCAAAGATGAGCTTGCTGCCACCGGTATGACTGTCTCAGATGGACATATGGTAAGGATTGCCTTGAAAGGGTTCATCGAGGAATGGAAGCCCTTCATCAAAGGGATCGTTGCCAGGGAGAAGCTGCCAGCCTGGGATAGGTTGTGGAATGACTTCATTTAGGAAGAGTTGTGAGACGAGGATCTTCAGCTGAAGAAAAAAGCTTCAGATGATGACGTGGCACTTGCATCACGAATGAAGGGTAAGCAAAAGAAGGACTTGAGTAAAGTCAAGTGTTTCAACTATGGCGAGATGGGTTATTTTTCGTAAAGGTGTCTGAAGAAGAAGAACGGAGATGATAAGAAAAGAAAAGAGAAGCACACCACCCTTATTGCCAATAAAGCAGAGATGGATGAGCTCGCTAGAAGATTGGACGACGAAGAGCAGGATTTTGCTATGATTTCTCATTTCTCGCAGAGTACTCTCAAAGAGGATGGATGGTACGTGGACAGTTGTGCAACGAAGCATATGATAGGGTCACAGGATATTTTTGAGACTCTAGCTAGATGGGACTCGAAGTTGTGCATGGTGTTGCGCGACAAGAGTTAGTTGGACATTTGAGGATCGGGTGTTGTGCCATTCAAAATGGAGACAGGACGTATGACGCGGGTCCAAGATGTACTGTTTGTACCAGGACTCAGATATAATGTGCTCTCTGTCTCAATGATGGAGAAGAAGGGGTTTGAGGTCTTGTTCCAGGATGGAAAGGGAAGACTCAGGCTCAGAGGCTCTAATTCCGATGGGATTGTGCTTGGAGTCAGGGAGAATGGTCTCTACAAGTTAGCAGCCAAGCCTATGGATCATGGAAAGAAACAGGTGGAGCAGGTACAGGTTCTAGAGAAGCAAGAGTAGGTGCAAATGCAGGTTTCAAAGGAGAAGGTACAGGTTCCCGAGAAGAAGGTACACTTTCCCGAGAAGGTCCAGGTCCCAAAGACTTAGAGGGAGTCTAGTTCAACAAGTAGCTTGCAAATTAAGAGCAAGAATCTGCAACCCAAGAAGAGCATGTGGCTAGTGGTGAGCAAGGGTGCTCCTACAACTGCCAAGAAGGAATCATGGAAAGAGTGGAAGACGTTACAAGATAAGAAGAAGAAGCAGGTTGCTTCCAGCAATGACAGCGACACTTCTGAGAAGGGCATAGTTCACAATACAGGGATTGTTGTGATTGTGAGCACCAAGAGTTGGTCAAGTGTTGCGAGCAATGATGATGATAATGAGATACTTCCTAGTCTTGGAAGTACCTCCCTCGCTAAGAGGGAGTGTTGATTTGTGTAGCTTGGGAGGTACTCCAAGCCCTAGGGTTTAGGATTTGATGGGCAAAGCACCACGAGGGAAGCTTGTGGGCTTGGAACCCAAGCATCAGGTTTTGGCACCCATTGTCTGGGGCAAAACCATGATGGATTCACGGCATTTGATGAATGAGGATGATAGTGCTCGAAAAGACAATTCCAACGCATCGAAAATCGTTCAAATCTTAGTTGTCGTTAGAGAGATATGAATTTTTGAAGTCGACAAATTAACTTGGTTGTCAAGTAGGCCGACTTGATATGTTTCACTTCAAGTGAGACGTTGAGCCATTTTATGTGTATAAATACAAGTTGTATTGAGGTCATTTAAGCATCCAAGTGTGAGCAATACACTCAAGGGATATCTCTGAAATTTAGTGGAGAAGAAGCTGCATCACGGGAGCACAAGACAGCGTGGAGGAACCTAGGAAACAACATGGGAATTTCTGTGATTGAGTTGCAGTGTTGTAGGTGACAGCGTGGCATTTGGAGGGTTGTTTGGGCTTGTGTTAGGGGTTGTTCTTGGTGCATTTGCAAGGCAAGAGAGCCGCAGTTAAGAGAATGGTGTTGTTGTTGTTTTGAAGACATAATTGCAGACCGTGTGGAGGAGACAGCTACTGCAATCCGCTAGTGGGCTAGGCCGCGGGCCATAGCCAGCAAGTGGAGCCTATAGGAGCTGTGTTCAAGGTGGATAGCAGCCCTATAAGGCAAGAGGAGTCTCCCTAAGGTAGGTTGCAGAAAAAAAGGAGGCTAGTTGTTGAGCTGCGTGGAGGTTTAACTAGAATTGCAGGAGCAACAAGTAAAAAGTGGAGGACAACAGTGCTTGGAGGTGTATTGGGTCAAGATATTTGACCAGTTTGGATCATGTTTTGAGCAGCCTGTTGAAGCCAAGTGTATCAACTTCCAAGGTGGCAAAGTATCATACTAGGAGCAGATTTAGCAGTGACGAGATTGGGTGTCATAGAGCCGGTTGGAGGGTAGCAAGTTGGCCACCCAAAGTAGCCCTAAACGAGTTATCTTGAAGGAAGAAAAGCAACTGAAGGTTGGGTGAAGATCAGTGTTGAAGTGCAACACTTTGATGGGAGAAAGTTGTTACTAGCCTAGCAGATTGGAGCACGAGAATTAGGCCTACCCAAAGAGCAGTTGATAAGTCTGTGTTCATTGAAGCAGACGTGACTTGCAGTAGTGATAGGAGGCAGCCCTCTTGGAGTCTCAATGTGTAGATGCCTTGATGGACTAAGGCACTACTAGTGAGCAGTACAGGAGTGAAGGACCGGCAGGACAACATACGACATAGAAGTTGCGCAATGAAGTTTGTCATTGTATCTTGTAACCATATACTGTTGTATTTATCAGATTTGGATTAATATAACGAAGATTGGTGATTGAACATTATTGTACAATTTTGTTTAAAACTGTGTATATTGTGCATATGTGATTTACTGCTTTATATTTCCGCTCTACAAAGTAGTTTATGGTTGATATTCTTGGTTTGGTAGGGTCAGTGATTTTAAGACTCTAACCTAGACCCAAGGTCGTGGAAATTCAACATGGTATCAGAGCGTATTTGAGCTACTTTGGAAGTAAGTAAATCAGAGTTGTGCGCAACAAAGTACAGCGTGAGGGGGAGTTGGTCACATTGTGAGTGAAGGGTTCACTACAATGTCAAAGTTGCAGGCAGGTATCCGATATGAGGACAGGTTGGAGGGGTTGTCCAACTATAGTCCATGGAAGGAAAGGATCAAGTTGATATTACAGGTCAATAGGATTTGGGATTTTGCCGAGAAAGAGATCAAGAAGCCAACCAACCCTAAGGAGCTGGAAATTTGGGAAGATTTGAATGCGAGGGCGAGATTGATCACCCTTGATGGTGTGAGGGATGCTCTAATAACACATTTTTCCGGGAAGAACACTGGACATGAGATGTGGGTATCTCTTCAAAAATTGTTCTAGAATAAGAACGAGAACCAAGTATTGATATTGGAGGATAAGTTGAAGTCCACCAAGATGTTAAAGAGTGAAAGCGTGACCTCGTATCTAACAAGACTGTCTCAGGTCAAAGATGAGCTTGTTGCCATCGGTGTGACTGTCTTAGATGGAGATATGGTAAGGATTGCCTTGAAAGGGTTCACCGAGGAATGGAAGCCCTTCATCAAAGGGATCATTGCCAGGGAGAAGCTGTTGTTGATTTGGGGTAGCATCGGATGTGCTGTAGCTATGAAAATTGTTGGAGAGGCTAAAGCACATGAGATCTCCAAGACCCAGAAATGGTTTGCGGAAATCCTACCCGTTGAGGGAGATATTAAAATAATTAATATTTTTAATGGGTTCCTAAGTCTAAACTTAGGAAAATAAAAATATTAATGGGTATTAATATGAAACTGGGTTAGAAGGTTCTAAATGGCATGGATCAAGCCAAATCTAATCTTAGCCATTGATTAGAGATGTAATCTGAATCGTTGAAGACTCAACAGAAAAAGTATAAGAGGAGGCTTGAGGGTCAGTTGGAGATACACTAGAGTGATCAGTCAGTTCGATTTTCTGGAGTAGGGTTTGCTAAGAGAAATTGAACCAGTAATTAGAGTTGCAGTGAGGGGCATTGAGTGCATAGCAAAGAGGCAAAGATAGTGTCGGAAGACCAGCGTAGAGACAGAGAAGTAGACGTAGAGCCAGTAGGAGCCACGCAGAGGCTAGAGTGACTATGCAAAGGGCCAGAGGGCCTGCGTAAGTGGCGCAAAGGCTGCAGAGGTGACGCAGAGACCCGAAAAGGTTGCACAAAGCATCAGAGGGCCGACGCAGAGGGTTTCAGGCTGACGAGGAGGCCAGGAGGGTTGACACAATGCCTCAAAGAGGTGTTGGAGAGAGTTTCGTGGAGCAAACTTTCAGAATATTTGCTTCTGAAGAGAGGTATTACTGCCAGATAGATATATTTGTTGGGTGAGCCAATTTGGCACCATAGTTGTACTCAAGAAAGCTGCTTAATAATAAAACCCTTATAACTGTTGCACCATTTTTCCCAAGTTGGGTTTTTTCTGGGGACGATTGTCCAAAAATAATGGTGTCCCTTGTGTGTTTGTCTATTCTTTCAGTTGATGATCTGTAGATGGTTGAGACTATACTTGCATTTATTTTCAGTATTTATTTGGTTAAATAACTTGTTAAGTAATTGAACAAGTAGGTGAAATAAGCCAGATAGTGTAGGAAGAATTTCTAACAGGTTAGACTTAGGAATTCCAATAACTGCCAGACTGGGATAGGCTGTGGGATGACTTCATTCAGGAAGAGTTGTGAGATGAGGATCTTCATCCGAAGTAGAAAGCGTTAGATGATGACGTGGCACTTGCATCACGAATGAAGGGTAAGCAAAAGAAGGACTTGAGTAAAGTCAAGTGTTTCAATTGGGGCGAGATGGGTCATTTTTCGTCTAGATGTCCGAAGAAGAAGAAGGGAGATGATGAGAAAAGAAAAGGGAAGCAGGTCGCCCTTATTGCCAACAAAGCAGAGATGGATGAGCTTGCTAGAAGACTGGAAGATGAAGAGGATGATTTTGCTATGATTTCTCATTTCTCGTAGAGTACTATCAAAGAGGATGGATGGTACGTGGATAGTGGTGCAACGAAGCATATGACTAGGTCACAGGATATTTTTGAGATTCTAGTTGGATGGGACTCGAAGTTGCACATTGTGTTGGGCAACAAGAGTCAGTTGGAGATCCAAGGATCGGGTGTTGTGCCATTCAGAATGGAGACAAGACGTATGATGAGGATCCAGGATGTACTGTTTGTACCAGGACTCAGATATAATGTGTTCTCTATCTCAATGATGGAGAAGAAGGGGTTTGAGGTCTTGCTCTAGGATGGAAAGCCATGAGTCAGGCTCAGAGGCTCTAAGTCCGATGGGATTGTCCTTGGAGTCAAGGAGAATGGTATCTACAAGTTGACGGCCAACCCTGTGGATCATGGAAAGAAACAGGTGGAGTAGGTACAGGTTCCAGAGAAGCAAGAGCAGGTGTAGGTGTAGATGCAGGCTTTAGAGGAGAAGGTACAGGTTCCCAAGAAGAAGGTACAATTTCCCGAGAAGGTCCAGGTTCCAGAGACTCAAAGGGAGTCTAGTTCGAGAGGTATCTTACAGATTCAGAGGGAGACTCTACAACCCAACAAGAGCGCGTGGTCAGTGGTGAGCAAGGGTGCTCCTACAACTACCAAGAAGGAATCATGGAAATAGCAGAAGACGTTACAAGATAAGAAGAAGAAGCAGGTTACTTCCAGCAGTGACAGTGACACTTCCGAGAAGGGCGTAGTTCAGAATACAAGGATTGCTGCGATTGTGAGCGCCAAGAGTTGGGCAAGTGTTGTGAGCAGTGATGATGATGATGAGATACTTCCTAGTCTTGGAAGTACCTCCCTCACTAAGAGGGAGTGTTGATTTGTGTAGCTTAGGAGGTACTCCAAGCCCTAGGGTTCAGGGTTTGGAGGGAAAAGCACCACAAGGGCAGCTTGTGGGCTTGGAACCCAAGTATGAGGTTTTGGCACCCATCGTGTTTTGGGGCAAAACCATGATGGATTCACAGCATGTGATAAACGAGGATGATAGTGCTTGGAAAGACAATTCCAATGCATTGAAAATCGTTTGAATCTGAGTTGTCGTTAGAGAGATTGAAGTTGACAAATTAATTTGGTTGTCAAGTACACTGACTTGATATGTGTCACTTCAAGTGAGACGTTGAGCCATTGTACGTGTATAAATACAAGGTGCATAAGCATCCAAGGGTGAGGAATACACTCAACGGATATCTCTGAAATTTCGTGGACAAGAAGCCGCAGCAAGGGAGCACAAGACAATGTGGAGGAGCCTAGGAAACAACATGGGAATTTCTGTGATTGAACAGCAATGTTGTAGGTGACAGTGTGGCATTTGGAGGATAGTTTGGGCTTGTGTTAGGGGTTGTTCTTGGTGCATTTGCAAGACAGGAGAACCGCATTTAAGAGACGAGCGTTATTGTCGTTTTGAAGACATAATTGCAGACTATGTGGAGGAGACAGCTACTGCAATCCACTGGTGGGCTAGGCCTCAAGCCATAGCTAGTAAGTGGAGCCTATAGGAGTTGCATTCAGGGTGGATAACAACCCTATAAGGTGGGAGGAGTCTCCCTAAGGTGGACCACAGTAAAAAAGGAGGCTAGTTGCTAAGTTGCCTGGAGGTCAAGGGTTGCACATTATGCCCTAAACAGAATTGCAGGAGCAGCGAGTAAACTGTGGAGGACAATAGTACTTGGAGGTGTATTGGGTCAAGAGATTTGAACAGTTTAGATCATGTTTTGAGCAGCCTGTTGAAGCCAAGTGTATGACCTTCCAAGGTCACAAAGTATTATACTAGGAGCAGATTTAGCAGTGACGAGATTGGGTGTCACAGAGCTGGTTGGAGGGCAGCGAGTTGGCCACCCAAAGTAACCCTAGATGAGCTATCTTGAAGGAAGAAGAGCAGCTAAAGGTTGGGTGAAGATCGGCGTCGAAGTGCAACACTTTGATGGACGAAAGTTGTTGCTAGCCTGGCAAATTGGAGCACAGGAATTAGGCCTACCCAGAGAGAAGTTGATGAGCTTGTGTTCATTGAAGCAGACGTGACTTGCAGCAGTGATAGAAGGTAGCCCTCTTGGAGTCTCGATGTGTAGATGCTTTAATGGACTAAGGCACTACTAGTGAGCAGTACAGGAGCGAAGGACCAACAGGACAAGATATGACATAGAAGTTGCACAACAAAGTTTGTCATTGTATCTTGTAACCATAGACTGCGGTATTTATCACTTTTGGATTAATATAACGAAGATTGGTGATTGTACATTATTGTACAATTTTGTTTAAAACTGTTTATATTTTGCATATGTGATTTACTGCTTTATATTTCCGCTGTGCAAAGTTGTTTATGGTTGAGATTCTTGGTTTGGTAGCGTTAGTGATTTTAAGACTCTAACCTAGACCCAAGATCATGGAAATTCAACACCATTAATGTCATTGGACAGTTGTTTGACTTAATGTAGGGGGGAGTGGTTTGCCTGAAATATCTAGACCCTGGAAGTCCTGTGGTAGATGTGCACATCGATGGTATCATTGTCCCCAATATCTTGATCGATCTTGGGGCTACCATCAATGTGATGACTAAGGAGACTCCTTAAATTGAATCTCCAAGGATTATTAAGGAAGACCACAACAGTCTTGCAGCTTGCAGACAGATCCACAGTAGCTCCTGAGGGAGAGTTGGTGAGGATGTGATGGTCTTCATTGATTCCTAGGAATACCCTGCTGACTTCTTAGTTCTCCAACCTAAGACCAAGTTCATTGGTTATCCTCTCATCCTTGAAAGGCCATGGTTAGCCAATGTTGATGCTTACATAAGTTGTACGGTTTGGAATATGACCATTAAAAATGGGCATTTGTCCAAGCAATTGGTCTTGTACCCTCCTACTCAACCATCTCTAGAGCATGACTTACCTTTATGGTTGGAAGATGAAGTCTACTCTGCCACCTCTTACCCATTCTGTACCCTAGATGCTCCTATAGGAAGGGGGGCAACCTGATGAAGGCGACCTGATTGATCAAATCCTCCAAAATTAGCCCCCAAACACCATGTCTCTTGATGAGTTAGTAAAGAAAGTTGAAGATAACCCCTAGACTGATTTGTGCCTAGCTGACTCAAGTCCTACTCATGTCAAGATGACAGAATTTGGTCCACAAAAAACATTGAAAATCAACCCCTCTTCACATCAGGAAAAGGAGTTATGTGACATGCTAAGAGAGCATCTGGATGACTTTCCCTGGAGTTATAAGGAAATGAAGGGAGTGCACCCTTCGGTATGTACTCACCACATTTACATCAAGGAAGGTTGGAAGCCAGTGCACCAACCTCAAAGGAGATTGAACCCAACCCTCAAAGATATAGTTAAAAAAGAACTACAGAAGTTGTTGGATGCAAGGTTCATTTACCCCATCTCGAATAGTGAGTGGGTGTCTCCTTTGGTTTTGGTCCCAAAGAGGAATGGAAAATGGAGGATCTATGTGGACTACAGGGAGCTAAACAAAGCCACCAAAAAAGACCATTTCCATTTACCTTTCATTGATAAAGTCTTGGATGGTTTTGCAGGAAAGAAGTTCTTCCCTTTCCTGAATGGATTCAGTGGTTACAATCAGATCCAAATCAGCCCAGAGGACCAAGATAAAACCCCTTTCACTTGTCCTTGGGGTACCTTTGCTTATAGGGTCCTTCCTTTCAGATTATGTAATGCCCCTGCCACTTTTCAGAGGGCAGTCCTGAGCATCTTTGCAGAGCTAGTCCATGACTCTATAAAATTTATATGGATGACTTCACTCCCTATGGGTGTGATTTCCTAGAGGCTCTCTCTAACTTGGGAAAGTATTAAACAAATGCATTGAAATGAACTTATCCCTTAGTCCTAAAAGTGTGAGTTCTTGATGAATACAGGGATTGTTCTAGGTCACTCAATATCCCAGGAAGGACTACAAGTAGACCCAAATAAAATTGCTATCATAAAGAGGGTCCCTACTCCTCAGAAGCAGAGGAATGTCAAAAGTTTCTTGGGCTTAGCTGGATACTATAGGAGATTCATAAAGGACTTTAGCAAAAAAGCCTCACCTTTGTTTGGACTATTGGCTAAGGACTCTGAATTTTCCTAGTCAGAAAGTTGCCAAGAGGCCCTAGAATCCCTAAAGGACAAGTTGAATACTGCACCTATACTTCGAGGCCCAAATTGGGTTCTTCCTTTCCACATCCATGTTGATGCCTCTGACAAAGCTAGAGGAACATCCCTACGCCAGATAGATGACAAGTTACCTTATGCCATTTATTTCATCAACAAAAATCTGTCCAACGCTGAATTGAACTATACTGTGACTGAAAAAGAGTTCCTATATGTTGTCCATTCCTTCAATAAATTTAGACATTACATCACTGGTTACCAGACCTTTGTACATACTGACCATGTTGCTATTAAATATTTGATGAACAAACCTAATGTGAATGCAAGAATTATTAGATGGTTGCTTTTATTACAACAGTTTAATCTAACTATCATTGATAAGCCTGGTAGAGAAAATGTAGTTGCAGATTTTTTGTCTAGACTTGCTTTGCCTGCAGGTGAGGAAAGAATGGTTGATGATCAGCTGCCAAATGAGCATTTATTCGCTATTTCAGTTCTCTCTCCATGGTTTGCTAACATAGCCAACTACTTAATGGCTACACAGTTCCCTCCAAATCTATCCTCCAAGGAAAAGAGCAAAAGTATAAGAAAGAGCGCACCATTCACTTGGATTGGGCACAATCTCTTCAAGCTAGGCCCATATCAAATTCTGATGAGATTTGTCAGGGAGGAGGAAGTATATGACATCTCTTTGGCCTGTCATGATGGGCCTTGTGGAGGTCACTTTGCAACCAAGAGGACAGCCTTCAAGGTTCTGCAAGCTGGTTACTATTGGCCCACTCTCCACAAAGATGCAAAAAGATATACCAGTCGATGTGACCTCAAGCGACTCTTGAGCCATTTGACATGTGGGGCATGGATTTCATTGGGCCCATTGATCCATCATCAGGGAAGAAAAAGTACATAATTGCGTGCATTGATTACTTGACAAAGTGGGTTGAAACCAAGGTTGTCAAGGTAGCAACTGAAGAGAAAGTGGTTGAGTTCTTAAGGGAGAATGTGTTTTACAAGTTTGGGTACCCTAGAGAGCTAGTCACTGATCAAGGCACTCAATTCACCTCACACCTGATTGAGAATCTATTGAGTCAGCATAAGATCAAGCAGAGGAAGTCAACTTCTTACCATCCTCAGGCCAATGGACGTAGAGGTTACCAACAGAGCATTGGAAGGCATTCTCACAAAGGTTGTGAGCAACAGCAGAAAAGATTGGGTTGACAGACTAGTGGAAGCCACTTGGGCCTATCATTCAACTTGAAAGACAACCACTAGCTTCACCCCTTATGATTTGGTCTATGGAAGAAGGATCTGCTCTCCATTGAGTTTGAGTACAACACTCTGAGAACGGCAGCATAGTTGGATTTCGATGTTACAAGGGCACAACAAGAGAGGTTGCTCCAGCTCAATGGTTTAGATGAATTCAGAACGCAAGCCCTCCTACACACAGAGGTGACTCAAGTACAAAGAAATGTTTGGCATGACAAAAACATCAAAGACAAAGTTTTTCAAGAAGGTGATTGGGCTCTGCTATATGACTCCAGGTTCAAAGACTTCAAAGGCAAATTGATGACCAAGTCGCTGGGCCCATATCTGATAGAGAAGTTCCATGACAATGGGGTTATGAAAATAAGGACCATTGATGAAGAAGGTATCCCCTTGTTGGTCAATGGATATAGATTAAAAGCCAATAAAAGACCTCTCTCAAGGGAAGAGTTCATTAGTACCATCAGTAAGGAAGTGAATGTGCTTGGAAGTGTCTCAGCTTCCAGCTCACAAAATTCTTGAAGACTATTTTATTTTTGAAAAAATGAAAAAAGAAAAAACAATAAGGGACTTAGGTGAAAACATCTAAGGCACCTGAGGCCAGCTTTTGGGTTGA
The DNA here is from genome assembly GCA_000404065.3 of Pinus taeda. Classification (NCBI taxonomy): domain Eukaryota; kingdom Viridiplantae; phylum Streptophyta; class Pinopsida; order Pinales; family Pinaceae; genus Pinus; species Pinus taeda. The sequence goes on along the minus strand of APFE030400325.1, from coordinate 442,855 downwards.
AAACCTCCTTGAGGTAGCCCAAGAGTGAAAAAAAGAGGAAAAATAAAAAGATCCCTAGGTGAAAACCTCCTTTGAGGCCCGTAGGGCAAGTAGACAGGTTGAAAACCTCCTTTGAGGTGACCTGTGTGCATTTCAAAAAAAGGAGAAAAAGAGAAAAGAAAAAACAAAATAACATGGCAGGTTCCTCAAACCTGCCCACTAATAAAATTTTATGATTTCTGCAGGTTTTTAAAGGAAAGAGAGAACACAAAGTTCAAAGGACAGCAAGCCAAGCAGCACCCCATTCTTCCTTCATTCACTTCATATCTCCCATGCCTACCATGTCTCCATCATCCATCCTCACTTCCAGGCATCAAAAACCAGTTTGCAGGCAACTTTCTCACTTCTACAGGATTTCATGTAGTTACTACAAAAGTTTCCCGTAATACTACAGGATGTCCTAAAACTCTACAGGAATGGAATTCCAGTTGGAAAATGATAATGCAAGCCTGTTCTGGGTTGAAAGAGGTGACCATACACCTCACCACCTCTCACCCAACACCAACTCATGACCATACCACCCTCTGTGTCCATCAAAAACCACTCAGATTAAATAATAAAAAAAAAGTATATATATATATATATAACAAAAAAAATAGAAAAGTCCAAGGGCCATGCCATCATTGGCCTTACTCACCTACCACTCCATCTCCCCCATTGCCACCCTTTCCACTCCTACATCACCACCTATTCCTCTTCCAAGTGAAAAAAAAAAACAGAAAAAATGATGAAAAAAATAGCCATAGGTTTCCTGTAGTAACTACAAGAAACCTTGTAGCAACTTGTGCTCTCACAGCAGCAACTCTACATGCACTCTCCTTCAGCACCAAAGCAACCAAAGAGCTCCAACACCCCTGCAAACACTATGACTCCAATCAAGAGCTCAGCAGCAAGACCAAGCACCTACACACAGCAACAAGGAGGAAAACTACATCAACAGGAAGAAATGTACAGAAAAATGAATAAGGAAAAGCACTTACCTGAACAAGAAGAAGCACAGCAAAGCCACCCTCCAGCATGCAGCAACCAAGTAAAGGAAGGCACATGTATGGCACCTCATCTGAGTTATTCCCTAGGTATGATATAGTAATAGTGTAGGAATATGAAAAATTCGGTTTTATAAGCTAGAGGTGGCCAATTAACTTGGCCACCCTCAACTCGAAAACAAAAAGTGAACTCCTAGTCAACCTGACATGTGCTAACATCACATCAAAGAGGAATGAGTTGAAAAGGTGGTCGAGTTAAGTTGTGGGAGAGTGGGTGATGATTACAAGGAGAGGTTGCATGATAGCTAGCAGTGGGCCAACGATCCATAAGAGGAAATCTAGTACACTACTAGCCAATAGAACACTCCAAGGAATCGACCATAAAAAGCAAATATTTCGAACTCTCATGCACTATTTGTTCATTTCGATATCAGAGAGGACTGCGACCACCTTAGAGATCCATCGAGGAGGCAAAACCTATTTTAGCCACCCTACAAGAAACAACAACTACAAGAAATGCGGGGAGCTACAAGAAACAATGGAAACTCATAGAGAATGCTAAAAGGAGGTACATAGGGTCCAGCTACTCAGAAATTCTCCTCATCCAAAGCATCACAGCGAAAGGTAGGTGGCCCATATCTCCTATGCTTTGAATTGACAACTAGGAACAAAAAAAAATTGGGTTTTTAAGTGATTATAGTGGGCCCGGGAATTTAAAAACATTGTGAACAGTTTGAAAGTTAGATAAGGAAAAATCACATCCATTAACACCGTTAGTCATCCTAATAACTAAATCTAAGCCTACCAGACTCCTTACAGTCAACCAACCAGAAAAGGAACATGACATGAGGGTTTAACAAAAGAGAACCCACAAAGACATCCAGGATACACTTCCATTCCCCTGTGGTAGAAATATTCAGAAGACATAACTGGTTGGGATTCTTTGAGCTGCTCAGAGGATATTATGATGATGTAGCTCAAGAGTTGGCCATGGCACTTAACCCTCGGGCTAGGATCAATGCTACCATGGTCGTAAGACGACTGTCAATTACAATTACTCCTGAAGTAATTAGCAGAATCACCACACTTCCTCAAGGGATGCCATGGAGAAGGGAAGATAAGGTTGCAAGTACTTTTGCAAAGAAAAACTTCTTCTTAAGGGATGAAGAGCCAATTAAGGATAAAAATGAGATAAGAAGGGAAAGCCTTCCCTACCCTTGGAATGAGGTAAGCTATCATATTCTCGAATATATCTCTTGTGAAGGGAGGCTCAGTATAGTCTATGGCTATCAATTTAGGCTCCTCCATGAGTTGAGATTTGGAGAGGGGATACCCAATGACAGAGGACTCAGTATACCCTACTTCTTGTTGCAATCAATAATAGACATTAGCTTAAAAGTCCAAGAGGGAAAACATCAGCAATTGGCAGACCATGGACTTATTAAGCTAATACTAGAGGATGCCCTGAGCCAACTCAGAATCCCCATTCAATGGTCCACATTCAGAGACATGGACAGAGAGGTTGTGATTGATATACAAGCCCTTGAATATGATAGGGACAATACCTCTAGTGCTGAAGAGGAGGCAAAAGAAGAACCTGAAGAGGAAGAAGAAGAACCTGAAGAGGAAGGAGAAAAACCAAAGGAAGAAGAGGAGGCAGAAACAGAGAAAACAGAGGAAGAAGAAGCAAAAGAAGGAGAAAAGGAGAAAGGTGAAGAGAAAGAACAAGAGGAAGAAGCAAGCCCTGAGGAACACACCAAGGAAAGGGAGGAATCTCCAAGGCTGTCTCTTGAACCAACTGAGAGGGGGTAGTTGCTGCCTTGATTGGCCTAAGCACACCTATCAAATCAAAAGAGAAGAGACAGAGGCAGACTCCCCTATATTTCAAAATAAGGAGGAGCACTAGGGTCAAACAGGGGAAACCACAAACACCCACCAGGACTCCTATCATTATTGAGGACTCACCAAAAGAGGAAGAAAAGTTAGTCTCCCCAGAAATTAAAGGTGAAGAGGGCACAGCAAAACAGGGTTCCCCAAAGTCTCCCATCATCTATGTTAGGAGCCCTGTCACCAAGTCAAAAACAGAAAAGCAAAACAAGGCACCTTTGACCCCATTTCAGAAAGGAAAAAGCCTCCCACAGGAAACTCAGACAGTCCTACAAGAAACTCTATCAGCACTACAGGAAACACAGAAAAAGCAACAAGAAGGACAACAAGGACAGAGGAAAGGCAAGGAAGCAGCAACACAAGTGCAGGTGGAGGCAGATTCTCCAAAGACATCTAAGGGATAATCCCAAAAGCTACAGGAACCTAGCCCACAGCCCAATCTGAGCTCTTATTACAGATTCATTCATGGAGGCAGAGTAATACCATAGAAATTTGCCATCCCTCTCTTCTTTGAGCTTGAGAAGGGGACAGGAAGGACACATCGCTGGATGCAAATTGCTAAATCAAAGAATGTAGAAGATGTGGGCCATATGGAAGAAAAGCTACTGGAGATGGGCAAAGAGTTGAGTAGGACAAGAGACAGGGAACAAATTACGAGATCTCAATTAGAGGCAGAAAACACATGGCTAAGGAGGAAATTGCAGGAAAAAGAGAACCAATTGGCCACCATCGCAAGCCTCTCCATGGGGGCATTCCAGTGCAGGATGCCACCAAAGTCATATGCCTTGTACCTCAAAAATCAATGGCTACAATTTCAGATAAAGACACTAGCACAACGGGGGACTATGCCTTTCCAAGACTATAGGTAGTTCATTGAGCTATGTGACCAAAGCACCCTAGAGGATAAGGCCAAGATATCTGAATTCTACTTGCACAACTTGGCCTTAACAGACTTGAATGTGTGGGACCCCAATGCAAAGTTGGGGGACTTACAACTAATGGCCCTTGCATCATGGATGAGTCATGAGGAGGCTAGGGTTAAGGAGGTGAAGAGGGCGTTGGAAAGAGAAGAAAACAGCCCATTTACATCAGAGCAAAATAGATCAATTCTATGGTTGTCATTAGCACCCACAACATCATCGCCAATGTTCCCCAGCTTGCACCAAGATACCTAGCTACACAAGAGCAAGCAGTCACACATTTTGAAGACACCTTGATATTGCTAGGGGATGAAAGTCAGCAAGCATGCTAAAGGAGATGGGGCACCCTACCATACAGCCTAAGGACCAAAGAGTATCATTCCCATGAAAGAATGAGAGATGCACTAGAAAGGACCCCACTGTATAAGATGGCACTACAAAGACTCAAAATCAACTGGATTGGTTTGAAACTCAGTCCACCCCTGCTATTGGGTATGCTAGAAGGCAGAAAGGAGGAAGAGGAAAGAAAGTAGTGCGAGGAAATAGAGAAGCATGCAGGATTTTATCCACAAGAGGAAACTCCATCCACAAAGGCTTAAGATGTCAGAGACGCCACAAGAGCTATGAAAGAAACTAAGTTGCTCAGAGGATGAGCAACACTTTTAGTAGGGAGGTGATGATGAAGCTCATCAATAGGTAAATTATATGGGCCTTATTGCCACTCTCCAGATTATTAAAATCAACTTTTGTCACATTTCTTTACATATTTTATTATATTTTGCTTAGTGAGAAGGGTAAAGGTGAGATATTATGTCATGTGGCCTCATGTGCATTAATTGCAGGATTTGGAGCATTTTTGGTTAATTTAAGTGCAGGAACTCGAAGTAGACAAACAAGAGGGATTTTAGGAGAATGGATCTCCCCCCTTAACTCCTGAATCACTTGAAGATTCCTCCACCAAATCTCATCAGCTCAGAGTTACAAGCAACCAAGCCCACCGAGTTCATTAGCAACCAAGCCAGTGATAGTTGAAGACAAGTTAATCTCGAGTTTGGGAGCCAAGCCTCCCTAATTTTAAGAAAGTTGTTGGTAGCTTTAGTTGTATAAATAAGAAGGCCTAGGGCCTCATTAGGATTTGACTTTTTATCGTAGCCAAGAGGCAATTTCAAGCTTAAGATATTGTGACTATTATTCTCATGTTATTTTTGACATTTTGGTGATAATGAAAAGGGTTTCTTTGATCCAGCACTGAGTTGACTCAGAGGGTTGAAGATCTTGGGTTAGGGCACAACCCTAGCAGCAAAGGTTCCTCTTCTTTTTGTACATGTATCCTTAGATTAGAATCATAGATTAGCTACTGAAATTATTTATGTTTTGTTTAATTTGCAAGTCTTTGAATGATTGGTTAGTTTTGCTTCCATTAGTTGGAGAAGTAGATCAGTGTTACGATAGGGAAAGAAAAGACTTCAGAAAAGCTTGTGACAGTGGCCTCATACCCATCTTCCTCATGGGATCATGGTTTGAAGACCCCACTCTCACAGTCCCAAAAATAGAGTTATCTTGTGGTTATTGCATATCTTAGGGTTTCTTGTTGAGTAGGTCATTGTTCATGATTCCTTAGAAGCACTTGCAATTGCCATTTTGGTTTCTTAAGTTTGTTGTAGATTAGAAAGCATTCCATTCCATAGAGTTGATCCACTAGCCATCAATAAATCAGTTTTCTTAAATTCAGCTCATATTTTGCACATTTACATAAAGTTGTGCGTAAATGAAGAAATGAATGTGTGTTATTGCAAGAGTTGTTGATCTCCAAGGAGAAATCATTCCACCAGCCTCATCTAAGTCTTCTCCGCCTCTCGCCAAACCCTACCAACCATCAATTCAAATTTTTGTTTTGTAGCCCATCGTGGACAGCCACCTTGAGAAAATCCAACCATCCTAAAGACTTGGGTTGATCCTTGGGTAGTGTGCACCTTTCCCATACCTTATTCCACCATCATCCACCTTCCCAACACTTCCTTTCACCTTCCCTACCTTCCTACAGCTTTCAACTAAGTTTCCTGTAGTAAACCAGGACATCCTGTAGTAACTACTGGAAATCTTGTAGCAACTACAGGAAACCCTGTAACAGCGTGTTTTAGACTGTTTTGGGCAGAAATAATCACCAGAGCCTAGGGTAGGCCTTCAACTTGACCTCCATACCCCTCAATGCCATTTTTGACCAATTTTCCCATACCTTCCTCCCCTGCAAAAGATCAGCTTGATTAGTTTAACATTTACATGTCTAAGTTGAAAACCAAAAGATTTATTTTTGCAATATTTAGCTAGTGCATGCATACATTAGTCTTAACAATATTAGAATCATTTCCATGCCTACTTAGTCCAGATAACTAGATGATAGAATGCAAGGTTAAATTAGGTCTCTTTTGCAAGTAATGTGTGTTAATTCCTAGCTAGGTGATTTCATGTCATTTTCATAGCACTTTCTATTCAACACTTTCATTTCCTTAACATAGGCAAGCCAAAAGATCAGCTTGATTAGTTTAACATTTACATGTCTAATTTGAAAACCAAAAGATTTCTTTCTGCAATATTTAGCTAGTGCATGCATACATTAGTCTTAACAATATTAGGATCATTTCCATGCCTATTTAGTCCAGATAACTAGATGATAGAATGCAAGGTTAAATTAGGTCTCTTTTACAAGTAATGTATGTTAATTCCTAGCTAGGTGATTTCATGTCATTTTCATAGCACTTTCTATTCAACACTTTCATTTCCTTAACATAGGCAAGCATTTACTTTCTGCATTAAAAATAGCTTTACATTCACTATCAGTAGTCAAACTCCTAGTCAATAGAAGAATGGTTTGAAAAACCCTAGTGGTCTATTGCCCTAGTTGAGAAGTGACAAGAGTAGATTGTTGCATCTATTGTGCATATAGCACTGTCACCTGCAAGTTTGTATGAACCCCGGGTTGATAAAGTAAAGTTGGTCGCCCTAGGAGTTGCAGCATCCTTGCTGCAACACTGGGGCTCGTCACTAGCCATAAACCAGTCGGTTTTTTGCCAGGCTGGCAAGGGACCCCACGGAAGGTTGTTTCCCAGTTTTTCAAGTGGTATTGAAGGAAACTAAGGGTTGTTTCCCTCCAAAAACAGCCCCTCCAAGCCTTTAAAAGGATGTGTCCCCTTTCATTTGCCTCACACATCTCATTTGCAGTTTTTGTGAGCTTCATTGTGAGCTTGGAGAGTTGATTTTTTGTTAGAGCAACAAAGATTTTGAGCTGAGTAGTAGCCACCATGTCTCCAAAATCCAAGGATACTATGTGGGCTCATTGTGATATGATTGATGGCAAAATGACCTACAAATATTTCCAAAAAATGATTGAAGGAGGGGGTATTTACAAGTTCAAACAACACTTGGCTGGGATAAGAGGCCATGTAAAGCCATGTAGAGCACGAAATGAAGTAATAGGGCATATTAGGGCAGAATACCTTCATAAGTTTAAGACTCAAGTCACTCAACCAACTGAGAGGTTTGTGACTCAAGCAGTTGAAAAGTTTGAGAGTCGAGACTCAACCAACTGAGTTTGATGATTTGATCATGATGAGAAGTGATCATGTTGATCACTAATATGTAGACTTCTAGTAGGTCAGCGGCCCCATAGCTTGTAGCAATGTTTTTGGACTCTAGAGGTCATTTAGAGCCTCATTGATTATGTATTTTGTTGTTGATATGTATTGCACTCAGTGCCATTTTGATATATTCACAATGACATGGTATATAGATGAGAAAAATTTGCATATTTTGTCTCTATTGGTTTGGAATCATCATTTTAAATCTTAAAAAATATTGTTTTCATTAAAAATCAATTATTTCATGTATTTTTTTAAAGATCAGTTCATTGAAATCTGACCAGTCCCAGTTTGATTGGTTCTGGTTTCAAACTCGTTTTATTAGGTGGAATGGTCCAGTAACCGATTCCGGTTTTAAATACTATGAGTGACAGCAAAGCCCATAGTAATGGAAATGACCACATAGGGCTTGGGGTCAAGTGCAGCAAGAAGGTGGCCATGGCCATCCATAGAGCCATTATTTTTGGTGAAATTTATGGTTATTCTCATGAGGAAAACCCTAGTGAATGGACATGTAAACAACTCCTTGGTAGCTCCTACCACGGTTAGAGTTGGTGACTTGCACTATGACAACATAGACGAGATCGTGCTTAGAGGCCAATAAGATGAAGGCATGGCTAGTGGGGCCAACACGCAGTCACAACCTCCTGAAGAAGAAGAGCAATCCCCTCATAGTGCAGTTCTGGCATATTTTGAAGCGGTGGTTGTTGAAGAAAAGGTTGAAGAATCATCTGTTAAGGAAGAAGCATTCGTATGATTCAATATGTTAGAGTGGATTTCACAGTTTGGGTTGCTTGAGCGACTTAGGTTGTTTTCGCAGTTTGAGCGAGTTCTAAAAAGAAAAATTGCATAAGCGGCTACTGTTGAAGGCAAGAGTCGTTGATGACTATGGACAAGGTGGTGTCCTTCGATAATTCATTGAGAGGATTCTACAGTGCATAGGGAGGTTAGTGATTATATTAGTGATGCATGACACATGCATGTTATGTTGGGTTGTGCTATATTCTTTCCACGATTAACCCACGTAGTTAACTGGGGGCTTAGAGAGGGGCGGAGCACCCCCTTCGTTGTGCCGATTGTGTAGTGGGGGGGTCACAGGGGGATTGAGGGGTGCAGGTAATCCCACTCTATGTGTTTTGGAACCAATGCTAGGTTGGGCGGACCTGCCTATGGTTTTGTGCATGATTTTCGCACATGTTTTTGGACGAGATGGTTTTCGGTCCATGGTATTGGATGCTTCAACATGTATAAATAAGTATTATAACATTGAAAGGAACATAATGCAAAATCAAGCTGGTAGTCCCGGTTTTGGGATCCAGGGGGAAATCTCTGTGTATATGTGTTTTATGTGTTATGCTCTCATGTTGTTTATTTTATGTGTTTTAGAATTCGTATGTAGGTAATTTCTATACGGGGTTAGAACCTACGTTTGGTATCAGCGCTGTTTTGGCCTCAAGGGGACGCCTTTGTTGCTGAGGGATTTCACTCGGGCCCGTGGTAGACCTTGTTCAGTGGGAGATCTGCGAGATCGATTTTGGTGGTGAAAGAAGATGGCGAGCAGTGGAAAGAGGAGATCGAGAAATTTAATGGTCATAATTTTGAGTTGTGGAAACTCAAGATGGAGGATCTATTGGTGGATAAATATCAGTGGATCGCGGTAGATCCGGGTACTAAATCAACGAGAGTGTCCGATGAAGAATGGAAGAAGTTGGATCGGAAGGCAAAGAGCATAATACGATTGTGTGTCTTAGATTCAGTATTTGTTGAATGTATCAAGGGAAGCTACAGCGAAGGCTTTGTGGGACAAGTTAGGGACTTTGTACCAATCTAAGTCTCTGGTGAATAAACTGTTCCTACGGAAAAAACTGTATAACCTGAGGATGAAAGATGGAAACTCGGTGACAGAGCATCTAAATGCATTGAATACTATGGTAAGTCAGTTAGCATCTGTTGATATTAAAATTTCAGATGAAGATAAGTGCATCAGTTTGTTGTGTTCTCTACCAGATTCGTGGGATAGTCTGGTTATTGCAATAGGTGGCAATGCAACTACCTTGTAGTTTGATGAAATAATCTCATCCTTGCTGACGAAAGAGATGAGACGAAAAAATATGGAGAACCAGAATGGTGATGTCTTGTATGTACGAGGACGGTCCCAGAACATAAACAAAAATTAAGTCATCGAGTGGAAGATCTAAATCTCCAAGAAAACCTATAAAGGTGGTGTGTTGGAAATGCGGAAAGGAAGGACACTACAAAAGGGACTATAAATCTAAAGCTCCTGATAAAGGAAAGGGATCTGATGATGCTCCTTCTACAAAGGCGAAAACCACCTCAGATGAAGGTGGGGATGTGTACTTGGCTTCTTCAAGTACACATGTAGATCATGAGGCATGGTTGATTGACTCAGGTGCGAGTATGAGAAATACGATGGTGGTGATGTCTTCTTAGGGGCTGATAGGAAGGCTAGAATCATTGGTCGTGGAAAAGTAAAGTTGAAGTTGAAGTTGAAGGGCATCCTTTCACTTCACTCCCCATAGAGAGTGGTTCTGCGAGTATGAGAAATACGATGGTGGTGATGTCTTCTTAGGGGCTGATAGGAAGGCTAGAATCATTGGTCGCGGAAAAGTAAAGTTGAAGTTGCAAGGTGGAAGGGTCAGAACACTTCCGGGTGTTCTGCATATTCTTGCATTGGCCAGAAATCTGATTTCTATAAGCAAGTTGGATGATGCAGGTGTAAAAACAGTGTTCGAGAAGGATACCTACAAGATGGTTTGGCGAGCACTGGTATTGATGCAAGGAGTTCGGATTGGAACTCTGTACAAGCTGCAAGGTAGCACAGTTGTTGATGGGTGCAACAGTTCTGTGGTTCCTAAAAGTGAAGCAGAAAATCTAGTGGTCTCTAGAGAGAAGACCATGCTGTGGCATCAAAGGCTTGGACATATTGGAGAGAAGGGCCTTCGAATACTTCATGGTAAAGGTATGATAGAAGGTATGAGTATAGCTCTCTAGATTTTGATTTCTGTGAAAATTATGTATATGGGAAGCAGAATCGGGTGAGTTTCCCCTTTAGTGGTAAAAGGGCAAAACATATATTAGAACTTGTGCATAGTGATGTGTTTGGACCTGTGAAGGTTCCATCACTGAGTAAATCTGTGTACTATGTATCATTTATAGATGACTTCTCAAGGAATACATGGATATATTTCCTTATGAAGTCTTCGACAGATTTAAAGAATTCAAGACTCTGGTGGAAAACCAGATAGAGAAGAAAATAAAGGTGTTGAGGACAGATAACGGTGGAAAGTTTTGCAGTAAGGAATTTGAAGAATTCTACAAGAAGTGTGGTATAGCACGACCAGTGTTGCAGGAATCGCCCCCCCGAATCCCAAGCCTGAAGCGCGCCACCGAGGCGAAGCATCCAGGAAGCGCTGTCCGAAGCGCGATTCCGTTTTCAGGTGGCGCGATTCCGGGAGAAAATGGCGATTCCTGCCA
>APFE030400325.1:390990-421623 GCA_000404065.3 Pinus taeda | reverse complement strand
TTGGGATCCAGGGGAAAATCTCTATGTATATGTGTTTTATGTGTTATGCTCTCGCATTGTTTATTTTATGTGTTTTAGAATTCGTATGCAGGTAATTTATGTACGGGGTTAAAACCTACATGTTGTTTGAGCCAATGTTAAATCAAAGTAATGTACGAAGGGGGCAGAGTGGTCAAGCCATTGCAAATTTGCAAGGCAAGAGAATTCATGAGGATCACCATGTGAAAAATGAATAATGGTGAGATGTAGTCATGAAATTCAGCTCTAGAGAGGAGAGCATGAGGCTAGGAGTATGTCAAGGCAAGAGGATGACATCATAAATGACGGAGCAACAACAACAAAAAATTATTATAATGGAGTTCAAATCTTTTATTGCATGTAAACGATCATACTGTTATAAGCCCTGATAAGGCATGTGTACCCCTAAGAAATTATCAATAAAGTCTAGTGTTAGACCTACGTAATAGAAGTCATGTTGGGTTAACAGAGACCTAGGATATAAACTTTGAGGAGGGTAAAGGCTAGAGTGAACAGGGCTAACCCACTTGGCTGGTTTGGCTGGATTTGGTTAAGGGAAACCCCAAGTCAATGTTTATGGGGGGATTGTGAAGTAGACTTGACTCAAGGAAAAATCAAAGTTGACCAAGTCAAATAGTGGTGGTTTTGGGCACGTCGTATAGCATACCCATGGTTTTCTGCCCATGGATTTCATGTAATGGAGCCTGTTGCCACGCAATCTAGCAGGGCCCTACGAGGGGAACCTCTGGGACAACTACCAAACCAAATGACAACAATGGAACAAAGACCCACTGTCACCTCAGTCAGTGTCCCCTGCTCTTTACGGACTTTCACTGATGGGAGGAGTCCTAGTAGGAGGAAATCACACAAAATGGATATGTCAATGACCAAGTATGGACTGATTTCACAAGGTCCACTCCAAGAGAGACTCAATTAGCGCTCAATGCTTCAAAGAAGCTAAAGGTTCTCCAAGAAAGACATTGGAGGAAAATCTAGACAAAATAGTCAATGATGAATATGCCTAAGGTCAAGACCTCCACGATGAGATAGGACCTCTCAAGAAGCTTTGCAGGATGATTGGACACCTTAAATAGGCTTTCGCTCTCCTTAAGAAACCTAATTTAGGACTTATGCTAAACCTAGAGTTTTTAGGATATACATGGGAAGAAAATCCTCCAGAGTGTTCACTTGGTCAAGGTATGACAGAGGAAAGGGTCTCTTAGGGTTTATTCCACTGAATACTAAGTTCATATGACCGTCATGAAAGCCACCTATCCAAAAGATTCATGCTAGGTTTCCCTTCTAGGCATGTTACTGCTCAAACTAGCAGGGTACCTAAAGGGGATCCCTAAAGGGCAAATTCTAAACCAAGGGCAACAAATGGAGACTTAGCCCAATTTCACCTAAGCTAACGCTCCCTACTATTTATGGACTTTCACCAATGGGAGGAGACCCGGTGTATTATGGAGTCACCAATGAAGGATAAATCAATGAGTGGATGTGGAGTGACCCAAATGATCCCTTTCTAGAAGAGATTGAAGGATAGAACTTGCTTGCTTTCTAAGCAAGGTACAATGTCTTCTAGGAGAGGATTGAGAGGGTTTGAGAGTTAGGTTTTGGGGATATGATTCATGAAAGAGTTTCCCAATCCCTAAATTCCTTATTGAAATTGGTATCCCAGATGGTTTTTGAAGAGTTGTGTTTTCCAAGGAACGAAACCACATACGACCAAGTGGACCCAGCCTAAGTTAGGAGGTAAGATTTTAGCAACCAATGATATTTTTAACCTAGAAAAGGTGGGGGAAGGATCAAAGAAAGAATATTCACTCAAAGGTGTTAAATTGATCCTATGAGGCAATAGCCTTGAGAATGTTAGGGCAAAGTTTGATCTCAGGGCTAGGGCTTGGCTTTTCTCACAACTCCACCATCGGAATGGCCTCAAATTTGGAGGAGGTCTTGAGGAGAGACAAGTGCAGGAGAGGCTAGGAGATTGATCTTTTTGGAGGGATAGTTCACAAGGGAAAATGATGCCCTAGGTGACTCAACTTCGCTAGACCTAGGAAAAGGTGAAAAGAAGTTGATTTTAGGTTACCACCTTTTGGTAGATCAGTGCCTTAGTCTTGGGAGAATGGATTATATGATAAATATGAGTGAGGACTTTTGGTTCCTATTCAAGGAGGCCTCAAAACTACTTCGCTAACCTTCTAGGTCAAAGAGAAGCAATCTTGCATCTTTTATACTTCGATGTGCAAAAGGCGATGGCTTATCAAGATAAATTCATTGAAAGAATTACCCCAAGGAGATTTCATTCACATTACATGGCCCATACATTGAGAGATGCTATATAGAGAAAAATTTCCATAATTTAAGCAATAAATGCATGCAACAATTAGCCCTAAAAATAGCGAAAATCCCAATCCAATGTATATGACAAAGTGAAATAAGAATAGCATTAAAGCATGTACTTACATGTAATAGAACATATCCAACCATCCACAATTTGACAATAGAGAAACTCCAAGATAAGATAAACTAAAGCCACACATCATAATTCATCCATAAACCACCAATTCATCCTCCAAGAAAAAGTGTGAAATTCTTAAGAGAGAGAATAGATCCAAACCAAAGTGATGATGAGAAAATGAACTCATCTCACTTGTATATATACACTAATGAGGAGTTCGAATTAGTCTCCTTGGCCTACATAAGCCTCAAAAATAAAATAATATTCTAGTAATCTAACTTTTTGTGACAAGCCCACCAAACTAGCTCACAAATGAAAGAATTAACCTCTCAAGAGGTCAAATAATAATCTATGCATATCGTAGGGCCCTCTAAGAGGCCTAATGAGGTCCATGGGTGCCATAATAAAGAGTAGGACCCTCAGAAGTGATGGACAAGGGGTTGGCCCCTTCTTCTCCGAACAATAAACATGTGGTGCTCCCAATGAGTGTGGGGGCACAATAATAACCTCATGGGTCTCCAAATGAGTCGAGGATGATTGTAGATCGTCTGCAAGGGCTCTGATGATGGTGTAGGGGATGCCACATCGTCCTACAAGTCATGGGTCAACTGCCAAGTGCATGGTATATTTGTGGGTCCAGTTGGGCAAGGGTGACCAAGGTGCATCTTCCTCATCCAATGGGTGTATCTCAAGCATCTCTGACCATCCTCGGGGATCCATGGAGTGTTATCTACTACTAAGGCCCACGACTCTCAACACAATCCCTACATATGCCAACGTAGCCCTCGGGAGGATTAGGACCCCGTATAGGAAGACCAAACCCAAGATGGAGACCATGTGCAATCCTGCATTAGATCCAGTGCGTCCCCTAGCCTTCCAATACAACAAGTCATTAGGGAAATTGAGTAAATGAGCTTACCAACCATGGACCACAGGTGGGGACTTCATAATGGCCTTCCCTTCTATAATGGGCTTCGAGATGTGCCAAATGGGGTTAACCAAGTATCCTATATGTTCAAGGTACATCCTTCAAAAGGTGGTGACATGTGAGTCGTGACAGATAGGTGAATGAAGTAGGGGATGAGAAGGAGCAACCTTGGTCACATGTTGGGGTACAAGGGTAGCTAATAAGAGGGAAGCCCACACTTGGGTTTATGTTTTATAGGAGGGAGCAATCGTGGTACATGAGGTGCCCGACCTTGATTTTTCCACCCTTCTTTATATGTCTTTTACCTTTTTATGATTTTCTTTGATTAACTGCTCGAGCCTGAAGGGGTAAGAGCATGATTGATAAAATATAGCAGTGAATACCCCCTTTTAAAGGTAGGGTGGTTCATTGCCCACCAGGGCTTGGGACAGTCATGGGTTCCTATGTGATGATGGGGTAGAGCTCATGTATTGGCTTTCGCCCACGTGTTAAATGTGTTTGTCCCGACCATCTTTTTCATTATGTGGTACAATTTCCTGTTGAATGTGGCCAAATGTGATTGTCTTTCTTTTTATTTGCATCAACCTCCAAGCATCTTTCCAGGCCTGACCCAAGGTGTGGGCAAGGGGAAGGTGCGAGCTAACCCTGTGTGGACCCAGTGGAGGAATGTGGACCCGGGTGGGAGAAATGATGAATGGGGTAATAATGAGTGGAAAGGGGGCGATATGTGTGGATAAGGGAGCGGGACCACGCAACCAAAATCAGGGTTTCCCATGAAATACCATCCCTAATACAAGTGGTCAGTAGAAGATATCCCACAACACTAGAATCCTATGTTAATATCCAAAAGGGGTTTAGGGGACAAGAGCACAGACCTAGCCCATTCTTTCCGCCGAATCCCCCCATTAATCCATGCCCAGAACTGTCCATGATAAGCAAACTACAATACTTAATTACCAAATGACAAGGCATACCTTTAGGTTCAGAAGGCCCACCTTCAAACATGCGATCATGGCAGATGGGTGAGGGACCACATGGCTAGCTCAGGTGGCGGAGAAATGGCACAATGAGCTAGCTAGTGGTTGTAAGGGGTTATTGGCTGCTGATTGAGGACTATCTTGGAGAAAAAAAATTATCCTAGGGATATCTCATATCACCCACAAAATGGTGAGTAACATCTGGGTCCAACTAAGATGTGATCTCTCCAAAAAGTGGGCGAAGCTATTTGAACGGGAGGTCACAAGAACTCCACCAATCTCTTGGTTACCGTAGATTTGTCACCTGCACATATAACAGATGGAAAAACATGGGGTAGCATCCTTTCACAGCGTCTCATGATCACACATGCTATATGTTAGGCCATAAAATCAACAGAAAATAAAATATGCAAATATGCATCTATCTACCATGCGAAATGTCATATGATATTAATTCCAATGCAAAATCATAATGCAATGCATCCTACTCTACCATGCATACAATACTAATCAATGAATGAATTGAATTGATTTTTATGAGCAAAATGAAGCTTAATAAGTAATACAGAGATATTTGCAAAAATAGAAACATCAAGTTTCTATTAGGAAATAGAAACAACCAGTTTCTTCTCAGAAACTGCTAATACGATAAAAATAGAAACAGCTAATAAGAATGGGCATTAAACACTAAATAGCATTATTCTAATACCCTCCATTAATGCTCAATCTATTTACAACACCAATAGACCCTCTGAATTTTACAAACTTATCAGGACCAAGGGGCTTGGTGAAGATGTTTGCGGGCTGCTCTGTTGTGGGAACATATCTCAACTGAACAGATCCGTCTTCAACAAGCTGGAGAATGTAGTGGCAATGGGTTTTCACATGTTTTGTTCATTCATGAAAGACTGGATTCTTGGCAAGTTTGAGCACTCCCTGATTATCACAGAACAAGGGAGTAGGACCTGTCTCGAAAACATGCATATCCGCAAGCATACGTCAAAGCCAAACTGCCTCACAAGATGCCTTAACTGCTCCCCGATACTCTGCTTCTGTTGAGGAGAGAGCCACTACCTGCTGCTTCTTACTAGCCTAGGTGATAGTACTGGATCCTAGACTAAACACATACCCAACTGTAGATTTACGGTCATCAACTGAACCGGCCCAGTCAGAATCTGTGTAACCACTGAGTATAGGATCGGAACTTCGAGTGTACATCCATAATCAGGAGTGCCACGCACATAATGCAGCACATGCTACGCTGCTATCCAATGATCATCCTTAGGAGCTGACATGAAGTAGGAAATATAGCTCACTGCAAAACTGATGTCAAGTCTAGTGGCAGTAAGGTAGATGAGGCTGCCCACTAATTCACTGAATAAAGTTTCATCCACAAGGGGTGAGGCTCACTGAGCTAAAAGTTTGAGCCTTGGTTCCGTAGGAGTCGTGGCAGGTTTGCAATCTTGCATTCTGAACCTATCCACAAGATTTTTGGCATACTTGGACTGAGAGAGAAAGATGTTGTTCTCAGTCTGCCAGACTTCCACCCCCAGACAGTAATGGAGTCCCAAATCTGTCATATCAAAAAGGTGTTGCACAAATCTTGTTTGATCCCATGGATCAAATGTGCTGAACTGCCAGTAATGATAAGGTCATCCACATAGACAACTACAAACAAAATATCATCACCAGTATGCTTGATATACAGGTTTGCATCAGATGGGCTCTGCTAAAAGCCATGATCTGTTAGGTACTGATCAATTTTCATGTACCAAGCCCAAGGAGCTTGTTTCAATCCATAGAGTGCTTTAACTAATCTACACACTTTTTTTTCTTGACCGGCAACCTTGAATCCTGGAGGTTGCATCAAGTAGACTTCTTCCTGTAAGTCACCATTTAGGAAAGCACTCTTTACATCCATCTGATGAACTTTCCAATTGAACTGAGCTGCTAGGGCAAGAACAAGCCATATGGTACTCATCCTGGTTGTAGGAGCAAAGGTCTCCTCATAGTCGATGCCTTCCTTCTGTGAGAACCCTCGAGCAACAAGACAAGCTTTATACTTATCTAGGGTTCCGTCAGCGTTGTATTTCACTTTATACACCCGTTTGCAGCTAATGGGCTTTTTCCTGCAGGAAGATCAGAAAGTGTCCATGTGTGATTCTTCTGAAGACTCTGGAATTCGGCTTCCATAGCTTGTTCCCACTCAGATGTACCCTTAGCCTCTGAATAGGTTTGAGGCTCAAAAATATTGTGCAGGTTAGCCATAAGAGAAAAATTTACTATAGACTGTTGTTTGCTCTTATGTCTAGAAGTTCTACCTTCAAGGAGCTCATTATCCCGGAGATCACCAATGGTTTTAGCCCACCATTTAGGCCGGAGAGTAGAGGAACCAACATTAGAATGAGGTGGAGAAGGCTCAGGAACAATAGGAGCAGCAAGAGGAGGGTTATTTTCCAGAGGAAGCTCAGGTAGTGTATCATCAAATACTGATGCTGCATCATCCCTCCCATCAGGTGGACCTACCGGAAGAAGAACACTGTGAGGTTGATCCTCAGAACACTGCTCAGAAGGAGGAAACTGAAAGAATCCTCCGTCTTCATCAAATACTACATCCCGACTGAAGCTAAGACGACCAGTGGCTATATCTATCAACGTATAGGCCTTGTGATGATCACTGTACCCTGTCATCATGAGTTTCTGGCTTTTGGAATCCAACTTAGAGCGCTTAGCAACTAGAATCCAAACATATGCAACTGAGCCAAATACTTTGAGATGACTGATCTTAGGCTTATGGCCAGACCAAACCTCTTGCCCTTAATAGCTTTGAGTAGGTGATCTGTTAAGAAGATAGACAGCAGTAAACACTGCTTCAGCCCAGAATTTGTTCGGAACTCTCTTGTGTTGTAACATGGAACGAGCCATTTCAACAACCGTACAGTTGCGGCGTTCAACAACACTGTTCTGCTGAGGAGTGTAGGGTGTAGTTAACTGGTGTTTGATGCCATGAGTATCACAGAAGTTGGAGAAAGCAGAAGAACAAAATCCCCCCCCCCCCCCCGTTATCGGTACTACTAAGAGTTATGATATTACAGCCAGACTCTTTTTCAACTAAGGATTTAAACTTTTGAAAGATACTAAATACATCAAATTTATATTTTAGAAAATACACCCACATCTTTCTACTAAAATCATCTACAATAAGCAAAAAATATTTGCAACCAGTAATAGAAGATGTACCCATAGGACCACAAATATCAACATGAATTAACTAGAGTACCTTAGATGCACGCCAAGATTCTGCATCCTTGAATGAAGACCAATATTGCTTGCCAGCTTGACAGGTGCCGCATACTCCCAATTGCTGAGTCTGAATATCAGGTAACCCTAACACAAGTCCCTCCCGAGAGAGCTGAAAGAGATAATGCATGTTTAGATGCCCATATTGCTAAAGCCACAGAGTGCTGATGGGAGAAACACGAGTTGCTAGAGCCACTTCTGGAGAATCACCAGTGTCAAGAAGCCTGTATAGACCATGATCCTTTAGGCTAACAGCAACCGTAAGACTAGTCTCCTTGTGATAATGGAGCACTTGTGCGCACTAAACATTACATCAAGTTGAGGAGAGCATCAAGCTGAGGAGAGTTCCTCATAATCTGGCTAATAGATAGCAGATTAATTTCCATACCAGGAACATAGTACACATTCAGGAAGATGAGTGTGCACCTACCAGACTGGATTTGAACTGTACCTCTGCCAACCACTATGTACTCTTCACCTCCGCCAAATACCACGGAATCACTGAAAGGTGAGAAGTCAATAAACCAGTCACGCCTGTGCGAGAAATGGTGTAATGCACCAGAGTCAATGTAACAGGCAGAAGACGGGACATGATCTGAAGACCTTTTAGCCATAAAGGCATAAAAGGCAGATTTTGTCTACTCGGAATGTTTTGCAATATTCGCTGTCCGATGGGGCCCTCCCTGTTTCTTCTATTCAAAAGCAATCCTTTGTTGGCAATCTTTCTTCATGTGGCCGAACTTGTGACAGTAATTACACTGCACATTTTTCTTCCTAGCAGGGTCAAAAGGCTGAGAAGAACCTTTTTGCTAAAAGGATTGAGAGAACTGATATTTGGCAGCAAAAGCATTTTCTGAGGAGGATGATGAAGCACCACTACCAAACTATTGTTTCCAACGATCCTGCTGCATGAGTTTGGTGCATAACTCCGGAAACTTCAGATCAACATTAGTGGAGGTAATGTTGAGTGTTTCTATGAAGTGCTCATAAGATTGTGGTAGACTTTTCAGAGTGATGACTACCATATCTTCTTCCTCCATGGTCTGACCAATGGCTTCAAGCTGATCTCGAATGTCTTTAATCTTGTTAAGATGGTCCTGTAAAGACATATGTTTGTCCATCATGATGGAGAACAACTGATTCTTGAGAAAGAAAGCTCTGCTCATATCAGATGTCTTGTGCAATTCCTTCAAATGTTGCCAGATGTCGACAGTTGTCTTACCAAAAGGAATCTGCGGTAACTGATCATCAGTCACAGAGAGTTTGAGAAGCATAACAACCTCTCGATTTCGATCATCAAACTTATCTTGATCTGTACCAGGTGTACTAGGACTGAGCTCTTTTCCTAAAACAAGCTGATCAAGATGACTGTATTCAAAAGTCAACATTCTCTATTTCCAGATGTTAAAATTGGTGCCATTAAAACGTTGATTGCCTTCTAACATCAGATTGGTTAGCGAGGTCATCTGCATGTTTCCCAAGACACAGAAAACAATAAAGGAGGGCATAGGTTTCAATGCAGATGCTGGCTGATCTGGACAAAATCTAACAGGTTCGTTGTCTAGGAAATACCAAATTGACCGTTGAAGAGAGAAAACTGAAATCAACTTCACCGCCTTCATATACAACCGAAAGAGTGACAAAAGAGGCCTTCAGTAATTCGTTTCAGCCTTTGATAAAAAAGACATCCCTAGAATTAAATACGTTGGCACAAAATTAAACACGCTATCCAATACACATGCTGTTGGAACCGCAGTTACACCAAAAACCGCAGGTTGTAGATATCGTCTAACCCTTGCTAGAGATAAAATTCTTGTAGTATAGTAGCAAAGCCTGCGTGTTAAAAAACGAAACCCGTGTGTTAAAAACGAAAACCCGCAGGTTAAAAAAAAAATTACCTCTGTTTTCTTGCAATTTGCTTAAGGTTCGACAAAAGTATGGCTAGAATCTGAGTCGTGTTCAAAAAACGCGATTATCTCCAAGGTACCCCGCGTGAATCCGCACAACCCCCATTGGGCCCTTCACACTTCCACACCCCCGATTGTGCCCACTATCACGGTGAACAGCAAGCTTCTGCAAACAAAGCAACCGAACGCAGCAAAGAAATGATTCAGACGTCGCCTTTCAGAGTTCTTTTGAACTGCTCGACGTCGAAGATTATCAGCGAATTCACTGTTGGTCTCCCAAACAGCACTGATTTTGTAGAATAGAAATAACTAGAGCCGCCTCCAGAATTTTGGAAATGAAAACCGCGTCTGCAAACAGCGATGGAAATCGTGGAACAAATTACGTTGTGCCACGGATCTAACTGGCTTGGGTCCGACGCCAAGAAAGATCGTGCGCCCAAGTATATTCCAGCAATCAAGAAACCCTCAGAGTAGTCAGAACCCGCAGGCGCAAATTAAACAATGACGTCCAAAAAACAATTGACGGCCAAACAAAAAATTTCAGATTCCAAGAGCAATTTCGAAATGAGCCACAAAATTTTTCAAGCAATGAAAAATTATTTCAAAAGATACCTGTGCTCCGATACCATAATCAATGAATGAATTGAATTGAATTTTATGAGCAAAATGAAGCTCAATAAGTAATTACAAAAATAGAAACATCAAGTTTCTATTAGGAAATAGAAACAATCAGTTTCTTCTAAGAAACTGCTAATACGATAAAAATAGAAACAGCTAATAAGAATGAGCATTAAACACTAAATAGCATTATTCTAATAGATACAATGTCAAGTCTCCGAATAATACTCCTTTAGGAGTTGCCCGTTCATAGGGAGGGGAACGGACTCACCATCCGGAGTTTCTAAATTATATGAGCTTATTCCTACCACGTCACTTATCTTGAATGGACCTATCCAAAGGTTGTCCCACTTCTAGTGCATGTCGGGTTTCTTGCTTCTTTTATCCCACAAGAGCACTAGATCACCACATTTTAATGCTTTGTGCCGGCTATATTTGAAGGTGGCTTTCATTTTGTCATGATTACGGCTAATTTGGTCAAAAGCTTTCCTTCTATTTTCGTCATTTTCAATTATTTGATTGATTCAGGATTGTGTGGTATTTGGTTGACCGGGGAAAGCTTTCAAGCATTCAAGGATGGGTAACTGCATTTGGATAGGTGACTTGGGCTCAAAACCATAAACCAATTGGAATGGGCTAAAACCAGTGGAAGCTTTTACAGTTATTCGGTCGGCCCATAGGGCATACTTGATCTTGCTATCCCAATCCTTTTTGTTGTTGCCAATAGTTCTTTTGATAATTTTTATGCCATACTTGTTACACAGGGATGTCAGAGCCATGGAATCAAAAGCTTTGGAATTATCAGTGACAATCTTAGCGGGAACACTAAACCTGGTAATAATTTATGCTCAAGTCCATAGCCACCTAGTCAGTTGTCTTCTTGGTCGGTATCGCTTCAACCCACTTCTTGAAATAATCAGTTGCAGTGAGGATCCATCTATGTCCATTGCTAGAATTGTCTTTGAATTCACCAATAAAATCTAGGCCCCATTGTTGGAAAGGTGCGTCAATAGCAATGCTTTTCAATGGCATAGTTGCAAGGTGTTGCTTCCCAGCGAATAGTTGGCAAGGTTGGCATCGTTTTACAGAGTGGAGGGTGTCAGCAAAAATGGTGGGCCAGTAATATTGTGCCCTCAAAATCTTATGAGTAGTAGTTCGGGCAGCATAATGTCCGGCGCAAAAGCCAGCATGGAATTCGTTCACCAACTTTTTAGATTCTTCCTTGCTAATGCATCGAAGGATCACTCCATCGAGACTCATCCATCCAAGGCCATCTTGGGTCAAGAATAACTTAGATGCTTTTAGTCTCAAATCTCTTCTCTTGTGATCAACGAGGTGGGGAGGGGTAGACAGATTGCGTAAATAATAAACGATGTATGTGTACCAGTCGTCATTTTTGAGCTCAGTGGATGTAGCACATAATTGCTCCTCTTTAATGGCTTGATTATTACTTTTGGTAAGCATTTCAGCCAAGTCGTGTCCCTTCATGACCTTTTTAGGGCAGATATCGAGGTCGTATTCTTGGATTTTGGACACCCACTTCCCCCTAGACTCGAGACAATCAAATTGTGATAGCACATCCTTCACATCAGGGTAAGGGACATATGCATATATTTTGTTGTACCCTATATAAGCTCGAAAGAATTTAAGGGATTTGACAAGAGCGTAAGCTTGTTTCTCAGTAATAGTGCATCTTGTCTCGGCATCCCTGAGGGGCTTACTCACGAATGCCACATATATCTCCCCTCCTTCCTCATCCCTTTGCACGAGAATAATAGCGATAGTGTCCTTGGATGCGAAGGAAAATATTATAAAGTCCTTGGTGTAATTAGGGTTGATAAGGACAGGAGCAGAGGCAATTCTTTCTTTAATTTTTTCAAAGGCCTCATTTGTTGTTTGGCTGCACAAGTAGGGACTACCTTTCTTTAGGAGGTCATTCATAGGTTTGACAATTTCAACAAAATTTGGCACAAATCTTCTCACAGTTTATTTTACCGAAAAAGGATCTTAAGGCACTTTGATCCTTAATGTTGAAAAATCTAGGGCACATGTAGTTAATGAGATTCTTCTTGATTTGATAACTATTTGTGAGGCATTTTTAATCTTCTTATTAGCACAATCTTCTCTTTGACATTATTGGAGTGTGTGTTTCTTATTTTATCAAATAGCTACCAAAACAAAGAGACAAGAACACAAGATGTTGGCATTCTGCCAGGGCCAAAACCTCTCCCTCTTAGAGAGGAAAACCCGCACGAAATTCTTCTTATAGAGATTCCAATTGATGAACACCAAGACCATGACCCTTGACTGACTGAGCCACTCCAAGACCAAGGCACCAATCCTCTTCTTTGTATCGCTAAGATCATCATCATCACTGCATCATGAAGATATTCATTATTGTTGCAACGGCATTGTGCTTCCACTGAGAGACTCGTCATAACTATGAGCTTCATTGTTGCTTCATCATAGAGATCACAAAGATCCTCTTTACCATGTATATTTCGAGATAGTGAGACTGTGATCATCAAAACCGTGACTGTTTTTATGATATATGAAGGCTGAGGCAAGGATTTACATAGATCCTTCATGTCGAGAGTGTAGTCACTTGTGATTGTATTGTCATAGCACTGAGACTTGTATCATTTCTTTCCTTCGAGGAGTATTAGCAATACACCAAAACATATACTCAAGAGGTGACTGAGATTTCCTGTGAGGTAACGAGATAGTATCCTGACTGTAATCATCCAGGAGTATACTTCTTCAAATCATGTGAGGTTGCAAACCCTATTTTCATCCGAGCTTCCTTAGAGAATTGCGAGATTATGATCTGTGTTTTTCCAGTGACTTCAGCTACTTGTTTATAGGTGTTGTGTCTCCATAATAAGCCGACATTACCAAGTGAATTGACATGACTTTAAATTCATATTTTCTAGCCGACGTGACTGTGTTTTCCATCGTTTTGCTTGCTTGTCTTCAAGAGGATTGTGTTGGTCTTGGAGGGTTGTTCTTAGACATTCGGTTGACCCATATATATTACATGAAGGCTCAAGAAGAGCTCCTTACATATGACTTTGACTCTTTGACTTTTCTAGACCTGTGAAATGAGCAAGAAACTCATTCATTTAATTTACAAAAATAATATTTCTTGTTCTTGACAAGTACAAAGATCAAAGTTACATTTGTAAATACCGAACCTAATTACACTTTCTTCGACACATAAGAGGAGGGATGTCCTTGATGGCTTGAATTCTTTCAACTTCAATACTAATCCCATCCTTAGAGATTTTCCATCGTTTTGCTTGCTTGTCTTCAAGAGGATTGTGTTGGTCTTGGAGGGTTGTTCTTAGACATTCGGTTGACCCATATATATTACATGAAGGCTCAAGAAGAGCTCCTTACATATGACTTTGACTCTTTGACTTTTCTAGACCTGTGAAATGAGCAAGAAACTCATTCATTTAATTTACAAAAATAATATTTCTTGTTCTTGACAAGTACAAAGATCAAAGTTACATTTGTAAATACCGAACCTAATTACACTTTCTTCGACACATAAGAGGAGGGATGTCCTTGATGGCTTGAATTCTTTCAACTTCAATACTAATCCCATCCTTAGAGACCACGTGCCCCAACAGTTTACCCTTGTCAACACCGAATATTGACTTCTTAGGATTCAGGGATGTGCTATATTGCCTACACTTCTCAAATACCTTTCCAGGTGTTTGCAATGATCATGTCTTTGTTTAGAGGAAACAGTGAAATCATCTCGATAAATCTCCATGATTTTGAGGTCTCTAAAAGCAAAGTCCATAGCCCTTTGAAAGGTGGATCCAACATTGAGGAGGCCAAACGGCATCCTAAAATACATGTATGTTCCCCATGGTGTGGTGAAGGCAGTTTTCAAGTGATCTTCTTCCTTTACAATGACTTGGTTATACCTTGAAAAACCATCGAGGAATGACATCATTTGGGAACCTGTTATTCTTTGCAGTTGATTCTCCATATTGGGCAAGGGATAATTGTCCTTTAGACACGCACAATTGAGATCCCTAAATTCGATACACATCCTAATGTTGCCAGTTTTTTTCAGGTGATCACAGGGTTAGAGATCCAAAACGAATGTTGTATAGGGGCTATTATCCTTGCACCGACCATTCTTTGAAGCTCTTCCTCAACCAAAGGTGCAAGCTTGGGGTTTATTCTTCTTAACTTTTGCTTAACAAGCATGGCACCCTCCTTGAAAGGAATAGCATGTTGGATGACCTCAAGGTTGTAGGCTTTCAAATCATCATAAAACCAAGCAAACACATCCTTGAATTCCCTTAATAATTTCTCGAGCCCACTCCTTTCTTCTTTGGACAAGTCTTTCCCAATTTTGACCATTTGAGGAGAGGTTTCAGATCCAAGGTTGAGATCCAACATGTCAAGCGATTGTTGATCATCAATTTTCGTGGTAGTAACGTCATTCCTATCGAAGTGTTGTTCGTTTATTAAATAATTACCTTTCCTATCGGGATTTTCATGGTCTTGAAGGAAATTGGCTATGTCTTGATCATCTTCAAAACAAGCCAGTGTTCCTCATAGTTAGGTATGGAGGGTCAATGGATTGTGTCAACTATACACTTCCCCCTTTTAGCGATATCATTTCGAATGCTCAAGGATGTGGATGCAGCTATGGCTAGGGCATTGGCCATATCATTGAGACAACGATCAAGGGCCAAGAATTGTAGCTCTTTGAACCCATTGATCATGCTAGTGATTCTTTCCCTATAGGGTTTCAATTTTTCATCCTTTGTTTCGAAAGTCCCCCTTATTTGTGAGATGACAAGGTCAAAGTCTCCAATTATGATTAATTGTTGAATCTCCTTTGGTTTGGCTGCCTCGAGTCCTAATAGGAGGGCCTCATACTCAACTATGTTATTGGTGCAAGTAAATTGGAGTCCTAAAGAGAATAACAAGTACTCCTTAGAAGGGGATATAATGACAATGCCAACCCCTGATCCAACCTTAGAGTGAGCCCCATCAAAATACATAACCCATCGCCCAAGGAGAGGGGAAGTCTTGATATACTCACTTTCGAAAATTTTCCATTCCCCAAGTTTATTATCTTCTTCTTCTAAGTCATTATCAGATTCTTGAGATGTGGCAATCATTGGGGCAGAGAATTCTTACCTAGGGATGGACATATAGGAGTTTTATTTCCAAGGGAGGTATATAGTGGAACTATCTTCACTTGTTGATAGGTCAAGGTCTTTAATGAATTGCTTTGATAGAATCATACCCCATGTTGGATTTGTTTTGACAATGATAATGTTTATGGAGAACTCCTTTTCAGGTTTTGTATGGAAAACGATCTTTCTACCTTCTACCAGCCCACATACCCTGAATTCTCACAATTTAGAAGCACCTTGCCCCGACATTTCTTTGAGAAAGTAATCCCAAGCTTTTTCATAATACTCAAAGGCATGATATGGATAGGGCTCCCAGAGTTTAGGATGCAATTTTTCAACATATGCCCGTTTATTCCCAAAGTAAGATAGAAAGGGTCAGTCATGCTTAAAATCAGTTTTAGGGGAATTCTTGTAGTGGGGTCAGGAGGTTCCTTTGCCTCGTTGCTTATTTCTTGCAACATTATTTCTGCATGATGGGGTACACTTTCACTTGAGGAAGGAGGCTCATCTTCGATTTGTAGCATGTTGATGGAATTATGCCTCATGGCTTCATCAAGGTTAATCAGCATGTTTTGAGCTTGGAAAAGACTACAGGGTTTTTGTTTTAAACAACTAAGACCAACTTCCTTTTGAAGGCATTAAGGTAAGCAGCCATGGCTACATCCTTTGGGGGAGCCATTTCTTGAGGGATAGAATGGATAACCATATTGAATCATTGGTTGAACTCAGCAATGGTCTTATCCTCTCTTCTTTCACTAGACGAGCCCTTTGTATATTTGGACCACGTCCTTTTTGGGGAACCACCTTCTTCTAAAAGTTTGGACAAATCCTTCCCATGTAGAGATGGAAGAAGATGGAAGGTTAAAATACCAATCCCGATTGTTTCCTATCATGGTTGTAGCAAAGGCAATCATTTGGCTATACTCATTATATAATTTATTGCATGTTCCGTATTCAAATTATAGAAGATGTTCTTGGGGGTCTTCCTCCCCTGTGAACATAGGCCTTTTGGGTTCTTCAGGTACTACACAAAAGAGGGCCTCAATCATGGAGGAAAGGCCTAAAGGTCGAAAGGTCTTGTGTTTCTTTATTAATTGATTGACTTTTTTGTTAAAGAAAGGAATATTGGGTCCATCATCTCTCCTTCAATGGTAAGTCACAACCTCAAGATTTTCCATCGAGGAAAGAGAATGTGGAGTCACCAGAGGAATGCTTTACAGATGTCGTTAATGAATCAATTCCTCAATGATTCAGTAGGGAGATAGACCTGCTTCCTCCCCAGCAATGGTGCCAAAATGTTACCGTTCAAACTAGCAGGGGACCTAAAGGGAAAATGCTAGAAAGGGCAACAAATGGAGACTTAACCCACTGTCACTTCAGCGAAGGCTCCCTACTATTTACAAAATTTCACCAATGGGAGGAGACCTGACATATTATGGAGTCACCAATGAAGGATAAATCAATGAGTGGATGTGGAGTGACCCAAATGATCCCTTTCCAGAAGAGGTTGAAGGATAGAACTTGCTTGCTTTCTAAGCAAGGTACAATGTCTTCTAGGAGATGATTGGGAGGATCTGACAGTTAGGTTTAGGGGATATGATTCGTGAAAGAGTTTCCCAATCCCTAAAATCCTTATTGAAATTGGAATCCCAAATGATTTTTGAAGAATTGTCTTTTCCAAGGAATGAAACCACACAGGACCAAGTGGACCCAGCGTAGGTTAGGAGGTAAGAGTTTAGCAACCAATGATGTTCTTAACCTAGATAAGGTGGGGGAAGAATCAAAGAAAGAATATTCACTCAAAGGTGTTAAATTGATCCTATGAGGCACTAGCCTTAGGGATGCTAGGGAAAAGTTTGATCTCAGAGCTAGGGCTTGGCTTTTCTCACAGCTCCACCGTCAGAATGGCCTCAAATTTGGAGGAAGTCTTGAGGAGACACCAGCGGAGGAGAGGCTAGGAGATTGAACTTTTTGGAGGGATAGTTCACTAGGAAAATGATGCCCTAGGTGACCCAACTTGGCTACACCTAGGAAAAAGTGAAAAGAAGTTGATTTTAGGTGGCCACCTTTTGGTAGATTAGTGCCTTAGTCTTGGGAGAATGGAGTCTATGGTAAATATGAGTGAGGACCTTTGGTTCCTAGTCAAGGAGGCCTCAACAATACTTCACTAGCCTTCTAGGTCAAAGAGAAGCAATCTTGTAGCTTTTATACTTCGATGTGCAAAAGGTGATGGCTTATCAAGATAATTCGTTGATAGAATTACCCCTAGGAGATTTCATTCACATTACATAGCCCATAATTGAGAGATGTTATATAGAGACAAAGTTCCACAATTTAAGCAATAAATGCATGCAGCAATTAGCCCTAAAAATAGCGAAAATCCTAGTCAATGTATATGAAAAAGTAAAACAAGAATAGCATTAAAAGCATGTACTTACATGTAATAGAACATATCCAACCATCCACAATTTGACAATAGAGGAGCTCCAAGATAAGATAGACCAAATCCACACATCAAAATGCATCCATAAAGCTCAAATTCATCCTCCAAAAAAAAGTGTGAAATTCTCAAGAGAGTCGAGATCCAAACCAAAGTGATGATGAGAAAATGAACTCATATCACTTGTATTTATACACTAATGAGGAGTTTGAATTAGTCTCCTTGGCCTACATAAGCCCCAAAAATAAAATAATGTTCTAATAATCTAACTTTTGGTAACAAGCCCACCAAACTAGCTCACAAATGAAAGAATTAGCCTCTCAAGAGATTAAATAATAATCTATGCATGTCATAGGGCCTTCTAAGAGTTCTAATGAGGTCCATGGATGCCATAATGAAGAGCAGGACCCTCCAAACAATAAACCTGTGGTGCTCCTAATGGGTGTGGGGGTACAATAATAACCTCATGGGTCTCCAAATGAGTCGAGGATGTCTGAAAATCGTCTACAAGGGATCTGATGATGGTGTAAGGGATGCCACATCGTCCTACAAGTCATGGGTCAGCTGCCAAGTGCATGGTATATCTGTGGGGTAAGTTGGGAAAGGTGACCCAAGTGCATCTTCCTCATTCAATGGGAGTATCTTGAACATCTCTAACCATCCTCGAGGATACATGGAGTGTTGTCTACTGTTGTGGAGGCCCATGGCTCTCCACACACACCCTACATGTGTCAATGTAGCCCTCTGGAGGATTAGGATCTCGTATAGGGAGATCAAACCTAAGATGGAGACCATTTGCAATCCTGCATAAGATCCAACGTGTCCCCTAGCCTTCCAATACAATAAGTCATTAGGGAAATCAAGTAAATGAACTTACTAACCATGGACCACAGGTGGGGACTTCATGATGGCCTGCCCTTCCATAATGGGTTTCGGGATGTGCCAATGTCTCCTAAACTCAAAATGGGGTTAACCAAGTATCCTATCAAGTGGTTTCTACTTCTAAAGGGGATAATATGTTCAAGGTACATCCTTCAAAAGGTGGTGGCATGTGACAGATAAATGAATGAAGTAGGGGATGAAAAGGGTAACCCTGGGTCACATGTTGGGGTACAAGGGTAGCTAATAAGACAGAAGCCCACACTTGGGTTTATAATGTATGGGAGGGAGCAATCGTGGTACATGAGGTGCCCCTGCCTTTATTTTTCCACCCTTCTTTATATGCCTTTTGCCTTTTTATGATTTTATTTGACTAACTGCTTGAGGTTCAAGGGGTAAGAACATGATGCATAAGATATAGTAGTGAATACACGATTTTAAAGGTAGGGCGGTTCACTGCCCACCAGGGGTTGGGACATCCATGGTTCCTATGTGATGATGGAAGCTCATAGAACCTGTAGGAACCAGGGTGATGGCCATGATGGTGGGGTAGAGCTCATGTATTAGCTTTGGCCCACGTGCTAAATGTGTTTGTCCCGACCATCTTTTGCATTTTGTGGTACAATTTCCTATTATATGTGGCCAAATGTGCTTTTGTCTTTCTTTTTCACTGCATCAAGCTCTAGGCATCATTCCATGCCTGACCCAAGGTGTGGGCAAGGGGAAGGGGTGAGCTAACCCTATGTGGACCCAGTGGAGGAATGTGGACCTAAGTGGGAGAAATGATGAATGGGGTAATAATGAGTGAAAAGTGTTAGTTTTGTAGCATCAGATGTGTTCTAGCCACGAAATTTTGTGGAGAGGCTAAAATACATGAGATCTCCAAAACCCAGAAATCGTTTCTAGAAATTCCACCTAGAGAAGACTTAATTAGATTATTAGTTGTTTTTTAAATATTTCCTAAGTCTAACCTTAGGGAATATGACTAAATAATCAGAATTAATTAAGTCATGGTGAGAATGTTCTAGAAAAGTACATGGACCGATTTCTAATTAATCCTAGCCATCGATTAAGATTTAATCATGGTCGTTGAAGTCTCAACAAAGGGTTAAAACAAGAAAGTCAATAGGACTTGGAGAACACACTTGTAAAGTTTGATTCTGCTAAGAAATTGATTTCTAGAGTAGCAGTTGTGTTTTGCCGGAAGTGACTTAGTGAGGTCGAAGCAGTGAGAGAGGGGCAGAGATAGTAACGCTGGAGGAAGCTTTTCCAGTCCGGTGAGTACATTGCAGAGAGCCAATGATTGCCACAATGGCAGTGTAGAGCCCTCTTGGGGAGATTTTCGTTTTGCTAGGGAGAAGTCGAGATTCTGAGCCAGAAGTTGGGCAAAGGGTCAGGAGGCAAAGAGTATCAGTTTCCCAGACAACAACTGATGACACAGTGAGAGGAAACGCGGTTCCGAGCTTGTGGGACGCAATAACTACATAGGCTGACGCAGTGGCCAGAAGTTGGGCAAAGGGTCCGGAGGCAAACAGTATCAATTTCCCAGACAGCAACTGACGAGACAGTGAGAGGAGACGCAGTTCCGTTCTTGTGGGACGCAGTAAATGCATAGGCTGACACAGTGACTATGCAGAGGGAACAAGGAGCATCTCAATTCGAGTTGAGGTCAGTGTGGGATCACCTATGGAGTGAGATTTTTTTCTCACTAGTTATTATTGTCAGTTATTTCTCTGTTTGGATTGCTAGTTTAAGCATCCATAGTTTGTACTCAGATTTGCACTACTGCATAATATGAAAACCCTCAATTGCTTCACTGTTTTCTCGAGCTGGGTTTTTTCATGGACTTAGTCCAAAAATAACGGTGTCATTTTGTGTGTGTGCATCTATTTCTTCCAGCGTTTTTATTTCTTCCACAATATTTGTTTTGTGAAGGTTACAATGTATTTGTTTTGATATTTTTCGTAGTACACAACAAGTAATTTGTTTAATTAAATTAACAAATAGAAGAAATAACATCAGTTGTTGCAATAGGATTTGGAGTTAGCCGAATTTTCACATGGTATCAGAGCGCAAATCATAAACCGAAGAGCTCAGTAGCAGAAGGGAAGAGGAATTTCGTAGCTCTGTGTAAACAGCAGTTCAAAACCCTCAGAGGCAACACAATTTCTTGGCCAAGAGGGTCAATTTCTTGAGGAAAAATCGATTTCTCTGAGAAATCGACAGAGAAATTGGATTTCTCAAATTCGAGGGCTACCAGAGGCAGAGGGAGCAGCCAGTATTTTCCTTGCTAAACAAACCTCTAGTTGGACACAATATTTTGCAACAGTTGCTAGTGAAAAATAACGTCAGGAGAAAGAAAGAGCACACATTGAGGGAAAGTTTCCTCAAGGGACTTCTAGCTTCAGAAGTTCAATTTTCTCTAGCAGATCAGTAGTTGTTGTGAGCAGATTTACTCACTCCAGTAGGGAGTGCATAGACCCTAGCAACAGCTGAGCAGAAGAGGAGGAGGATTTCAACTTATTTTGCTAAGATGGCCATTGTCGGACTACAAGATCAGGACAGGTTGGACGGTGCTTCTAACTATGTCATCTGGAAGGAAAGGATGTCTTTCCTTCTAGATGAATATGGCCTGAAGCCATTCATAGATGCAGTGGTAGCTATTCCCACGAATGCAGACCAGCTGAAGGAATACTGAAAGGAGATGGCAAGGGCAAAGAGGTTGATTCTTGACGATTTTCGAGATCACATTGTACCACACATAGCGAGCCAGGAAATAGCCAAGGAGATGTGGGATACACTTTCCACGCTATACCAAGGCACTTCTGATCAGTGGAAGATGTACTTGGAGGAGAAGCTGAGATGCACCAAGATGCAGAATGGGGAACACATAGACCCCTACCTCAATAGGATTCAAGAGATCTAGGATCAACTGTCAGTGGTTGGAGCAGCACCTGACATCCCTGTGTAACAAGTATGGCATAATCTAATCACATTCCTCCAATTATTACCCTCAAGGAAATGGATAGGCTGAGTCAAGTAACAAGAACCTCATAAAAATTATCAAAAGAACTATTGGCAACAACAAAAAGGATTGGGATAGCAAGATCAAGTATGCCCTATGGGCCGACCAAATAACTGTAAAAGCTTCCACTGGTTTTAGCCCATTCCAATTGGTTTATGGTTCTGAGCCCAAGTTACCTATCCAAATGCAGTTACCCATCCTTGAATGCCTGAAAGCTTTCCCCGATCAACAAAATACCACACAATCCTAAATCAATCAAATAATTGAAAATGACAAAAATAGAAGGAAAGCTTTTGACCAAATTGGCCATAATCATGACAAAATGAAAGCCACCTTTAAATATAGCCGGCACAAAGCATTAAAATGCGGTGATCTAGTGCTCTTGTGGGATAAAAAAGAAGCGAGAAACCCGACATGCACTAGAAGTGGGACAACCTTTGGATAGGTCCATTCAAGATAAGTGATGTGGCAGGAATAAACTCATATCATTTAAAAACTCCAGATGGTGAGTCCATTCCCCTCCCTGTGAACGAGCAACTCCTAAAGGAGTATTATCCGAAGACTTGACATTGTATCATATGCATCGGAGAGTAGGATGCATTGCATGATGATTTTTGCATTGGAATTAATATCATATGATATTTCGCATGGTAGACAGATGCATATTTGCATATTTTATTTTCTGTTGATTTTATTTGCACTATTGTACACTTGGAGAATAATTTGATCTAAAGAAAAGAGCTGATCTATGTCATTAGTCAAATGAGCATAACCTCGCACATATGGAACTTTTATCTTGTATGGGTATTTATGTTTTGTTTAATTAGTGATAACATTTTGTTTTCATGAATTGTATATGGAATATGTTCTTTCTGTTATGCGTTAATTGCACTGCTATATGGTGCCTAGTTGAAAGTGTTTATTTTCATATATAATCATCAGAGATATGTGATATAGTTTATACATTTCTTTGACTAACTATTTAGTCAAAGAAATTATCTTTACATGTTATCATCTTTGTTTAATACATGAATGATCTTTATTATCACATCTTGAACAGATATCCTTTTAGATCGCATATCACACAGAATACCCGGGTTTATATTAGATTAAGTTAGCTAGAGATTTGCATCCTAGAATAGGTCATTTAGTTATCATTATTCTTATTGCAATGGCTTGAAAACCACCCATTCTCATTTTAAAACCCACATTGGGAAACTGGTCCCATCATCCCCAGTCGGAACTACCACTCCAAACAGAAAAGGAGTTGTCTTTAAGGTCTGGACCAGGTGGTTATCCCCCATGTTGGTGCAGCAGAAATCTGAGGCTTCAACATTTTGGCACTAGAAGGAGGGCCATCAGACTATGAATGGCATATAAATCTAAAGATCAATTAAGAAACATTCATAAGAGTCAAAACCCCTCCACAACTTCTACTTCTTCTAGATCTCGTTCAAAATCTTTGGATCAGAAATCTGAAGTTCTAGAAACATCTCCCTCGTCTCCTAAAGTATTAAGACAACCACCTTCTCCAGATTACACTCTTGAGTCTCCCGAAGTTCACTCCTTGATATAGAAATTGGAACAGATATCCATTTCTGCCGAGAAACCCGAGAGACCTGAAACCTCTGAAGAAAGTGTCACTTCCTTATTACGAAAAACTGGTGTATTAACTTGATTACAAAGTGAAAGGCTCAGAGTAACTCCTTTTGAGTTTCCCATTCATTCGCGACATAACAAAGTTGCCACATCAAGATCTGAATCAAATACCAGCGAGATTACTTCACCTTTCCATCCATTCACTTCTACTCAATCCACCTCCTCTCAACAATCCACTTCTTCAACTAATACTGCTATTAGTAGTACTAATCCAGTAGTAAGTTCTTTACCATCCATACCTACTTCTGGACCGGCCTTCCCATTTTCCCAGTCTCCAACTCAAGTTATGGCCAATCAACCTACTCAACCTTGGGCAAATCCTGGTGTTGTACTGGTTGCTAATCCAAATGCTCTCCCAGCAAACCCAAAAAAATGGTTACCTAAGTATAATCCTGATGATGGTCTTCCTCCTGAAGAACATCTAAATAACTTTATGTTAGCCATGAATCTTAATGGAGTTGCAAATGAAGATGTTGTAATCAGACTATTTCCTTATACTTTCCAGGGCTCTGCAAGATCTTGGTATTTTTCCCCTCTAGCAAGCTCAATAAGAAACTGGGATACTTGTCAAGAAATATTTCTTGCAAAATTTGGTGATGACAGGACTATAGCATCTTTTAATCAATGATCTTTCCAACCTAAAAGCAAATTCAAATGAAAGGATCAAAGAATTCTTTCCAGATTTAGCAAGTTGTTAAACAAAATCCTAGCTACCTCTAAACCTGCAATAGAAGTACAAATAGAGTGGTACATATCCTCCCTTCCCTCTAATATCACAATTTTTGTAGATAGAGCCAATAAGGCTACCCTTGTAGAAAACATGAAAGAAGCTTTGTCTGTAGAAAGAAGAATTATTTCCTTAGAAAAGAGGTTACAGACAGACGAAAGGAAATCAAAGAAAGTAACATTCAAGGATGATTCAAAAAAAAAGCTCCAAAGGACCCTTTCGACCTTGAAGGCCTTCAAAAGGTGTTAAAGACCATGTCAAATGAAATGGTCGAAATCAAGAAACAAGTTGCAGAATCATTTGCTCCCAAGAAACATTTTCGCTCATTTAAAAGAAATCCTTCTTCTACATCTCAGCCACCGAATACTATTTCAAACGCTAAATCCGATCAAGAACTGGAAGAAGACTCACCAACTGAAGAAGAAGTTGAAACTGAAGAAGAAGTTGAGTTAAATGGAATGTGGCACTTCATTCTTCCAACTGAAGAAGAAGCACAAGCTATGCTAGTAACTACAAGAAGTAAAAACTCACCTGATACGTCTACAACAATTCAGAAACAAAAAAATGCTACTCCTGTAAAGGAGAAGACAGTAAGTAAGAAATCTAAGACTACTCAAACTGGTTCTATTCCACTAGATCCTCCAACTGCTTCCAAAACATTAGTAATCTCGGATACAGTAGAATATAACATAGTCGAAGATATGAAAAAGACGAGGGCAAATATTTCATTGCATGAACTGACTAAACTCAAATAACAACAGAAAATCTTACTCAGAGAGTTAAAAGCAGTTCCTGTAACTCCTTTACCATCCGCTGTAGTCACTCAAGCCGCTTATGATATGGGAAAACCTCCATCTTCAAACAAAGTAAATCCCATCGATCTAGTTCTTATAGGTGATAGATCTATTTCTCATACATCTCCATTTCTTCTTATTTATGAGATTTTCAACAGAAATGTCCATAATTGCCTTGTTGATTCAGGGGCCTCTTCAAACATCATGCCAAGGACTGTATGCACCAAATTGAATATTACACCTCAAAAAAATTTTGTACACATAGTTCAACTGGATAGGACAAAAGTAGAGGTTCTTAGAGAAAAAGCATCAGTTTCAATCAGGCTTTCCTCTAATCCAAAAGTTTCGCAAATAATCGATATTCTAGTGGTTGATATCCCTGAATTTTATGGTTTAATTCTAAGTAGGGATTGGTCTGAAAAGTTATACGGATACTTTGCAACTGATTGGTCTCACATGTGGTTGCCACACAATGGTAAACCTAACCAAATCAGAGTAGACCGTGAGAAATTCATGAAGTACACAGTCATTGATCTCGAGGGAAGCAATGAACCTGTAGCTTTCACCAATAACATCATTGGAAATTACTCAACTGAGTCATTCTTGGGATCCTTTAATGCTCAAAGATCTCCCTTTCCAGATAATGTTGTAGTATCTCAGATAGAAAAATTTTCACAAACAGATGCTTCCAAGTGTGTAGATGTAGTTGATAAAATTGTAGATAATTCACTATTATGGACTCTTTATTTTGATGGTTCCAAGTCTGACGATGGTGCAAGTGCAAGATGTAACTTAATCAATGCGCAAGGAGAGAAAACTATGTTAGCCTACAAGCTTGAATTTCAATGCACTAACAATACTGCAGAATATGAATCATTGATTCAGGGGTTGTACAAAGCCATTGGCCTTAATGTCAAGTATTTGCAAGTATATGGAGACCATGAAATAGTTATTAAACAGATAAGAAACACAATCCATTGTGTGTCTGAGCATCTCAAACATTATCAATCTTTAGCCCAAAATCTTACTTCTCATTTCACTGCTTTCCACATCTCTTCAGTCCCCAAATTACAAAATGCAAGTGTTGATTTACTTGCCAATGTAGCATCTAAGCTTATACCTTCGGAGGAATTTAGTCCAGATAGGTTTTCCATAGAATTAGTTTTCAGACCCATCCATTCCTGATAATGTAACAAATTGGAGAGTGTTTAATAATGATGTTGATATAATCGATTTCCTTACATCAGAAGGATCTTATGAAGAACAAATCATAGATGAACATGAACATGACTTGCAAATCAACCATAAACAAGATCAAAACCCAATTTTGAACTCTGTAGTCAAAATGGAAGATCTCTATGATTTGAAAGACAGATTTAAGAAGATTACCAACTCCAAGACTCAAAGTTCTACTTTGAGATTTGAAGTGGTAAACCTAGGTACAACTGAAAAACCTCAAAATGTCAACCTAGGTCTTGGTTTATCATCCGAAGAAAGGATATCATTCAGTATGTTGTTGAAAACATATAAAGGTGTCTTTGCCTAGGATTATTCAGATCTCAAGACCTATGATACCTCTGTAATTCAACATACTATACCGATGACCTCTAATGAGAAACCAGTTCAATAGAAGCTCAAAAAGATTCATCCAAACCTTGAAAGTCAAATCAAATCTGAGTTGAACAAACTTCTAAAAGCAAAGATAATCTTTCTCGTTAGACACTCAAAGTGGGTATCAAATATGGTCCTTGTCAGGAAAAAGAATGGAGACATTAGGATTTGTATTGATTTTAGGAACTTAAACAAAGCTTGTCAAAAGATAACTTTCATTTACCTACCATGGAGCAAATATTGCAATCAGTTGCAGGTTCTGAGCTAATGTCTTTTCTAGATGGATTTTCAGGATACAATCAGATTCTTGTACATCCAGATGACAGATTGAAGACAACATTCAAGACCAAGTGGGGGACATACGCTTATCAGAAGATGCCCTTTGGACTCATCAATGCAAGTGCTATATTTCAACGCGCCATGGATATTGCTTTTAAAGGTCTAATTAATAAATTAGTTGTTATTTACCTAGATGACATTACAGTATAATCTAGGAATAGAAACAATCATTTGAATGACCTAAAGCATATCTTTGAAAGATGTAAGAAATATGACATTTCTCTAAATCCCAAAAAAGCATACTTCGCTTTGGCAGAAGGCAAACTCCTCGGCTTCATGGTGTCCAAAAAGGAATTTATATTGATCTTGATAGAGTCCAAGAAATTGAAAAGATTCCTCTCCCACATAACAAAAAGACCCTGCAATCATTTCTAGGCCAGAGCAATTTTGTAAAAAGATTTGTTCCAGATTTCTCACAAATTGTTCTACCCCTTCAATCAATGATAAGAAAGAATGCAGTCTTCAAATGGGGTAAAGACGAAAGAGAGTCATTTGGGTTAATCAAAAAATCCATTATCAATGCTCCTTTAACAACTTCAGACTTTCTTAAACCTTTTGTGCTATATACATTTTCATCTGAAACATCATATGCAATAGTTTAACACAGTTGAATGATCAAAACATAGAGACACCTATCTCTTTTTTCAGTTCCAATTTACAAGGTACCGAGTTAAACTACTCAGCGGTTAAGAAACAAGATTTTGATGTCTTTAAAACCTTGAAACATTTCAGAGCTTTTCTCCTCAAAACCCATACAAAAATAATAGTACCTTACCCTGCAGTGAGGCAATTATTGATTCAAAGAGAAGTGGGGGAGAAAAGATCCAATTGGGTTACTGCACGTCAAGAGTACGATGTAGAAATCCGTCCAGCTAAAATTGTTGGAGGCCAAGGTTTTTGCAGGATGCTAACTGGAGCTTCCCACTTATCAACAGAGGAGGACCAAGGTAATGAAGTGCAAATATCATAGGTAAGCCTCAACGATGCACAATCACAGTGTGCTGATTTGAAGTTTTATTTAAAGAATGGATATGCTCCTATGCATCTCAATTACAAAACAAAACGTGCTTTAAGGTTGAAATCAAATCAGTATGAATTAATTGATGATGTATTATTTAGAAAAAAATTATGAGTCAGTATTATTAAGATGCCTAGAAAAATTCAAAAACCGGAAGCTAAAAAGGTTATGCGGGAGTTACATGATGGACCAGCTAGAGGTCATTTCGGAGGAAACGCCACAGCTCATAAAATCCTGCATACAGGTTATTATTGGCCAACGCTATTTAAGGATGCACATGACTATGCAAAAGAATGCAAAATTTGTCAAACTACAGCTGGAAGAGAAAAGAAACCAGTATTCCCTTTGCAACCAGTGAATATCCAACAATCATTTGAACAATGGGCATTAGATATAATTGGTGAGATTGTTCCTAACTCTTCCAAGCAGCACAAGTACATCCTTACAGCTACTGATTATTTCACGAAATGGGTAGAGGTTATCCCACTAAAGGTAGCTAATACATAAAGTATTATAGACTTTATTGATCAGTACATAAATACCAAGTTTGGCCTACCCATAGCTTTAATGTTTGATAATGCATCTTATTTTTCTAGAAATACTATGGTAGAATTTGCTTTGAAAAAAGGTTTCAAATTGAAGTATTCAGCCAACTATTATCCACAAGGTAATGGATTAGCCGAATCAACAAACAAAAACCTTATCAGAATCATCAAGAGGACTATAGACCAAAATCATAGGAATTGACACAAAGCATTGACATTTTCTCTTTGAGCAGATAGAATAACACAGAAGGCCTCAATCAGTTATTCTCCTTTTGCTTTAGTTTATGGAAAAGAAGCAGTTCTCCCCACAAACATAGTAATCCCATCTCTCGCCCTAGTGCAATTTATCAATGAAAATCCTTCCTTTTCTCTTCAAGCAAGACAATTTCAGATCCTTAAGCTTGAAGAAGAAAGAGAAAAGGCTAAAGCTACCCATTCCCATCATCAGCAGTTAGTCAAAGCCTCTTTTGATACAACCTCTGTCAGCCATAAAACTTTTGAAGTAGGTGATCTGGTTTTGAAATGGGACAAAGCACATGAGGAAAAAGGTAAGCATACCAAGTTCCAAAGATTGTGGCTTGGACCATTCCAAAGCATTGAGAAAATTGGTCAATCAACATTTCTTTTACAAGACTTGTTAGGTAAGATGGATTCCTTGCCCGTTAATGGGCAAATTCTGAAAAAAAAAAAATAAAAATAAAATAAAATAAATAAAAATAAATAAAAATAAATAAAAAAAATAAAATAAAAAAAAAAAAATAAAAAAAAATAAATAAATAAAATAAAAAAAAATAAAAAATAAATAAAAATAAAAAAATAAATAAAAAAAAAAAATAAAAAATAAAAATAATAATACTTTTCCTAGAAGGCACCTATCTAATTTTGTATCATATTGTTTTCAAGATTCTTAGGAAAATAAAGGTGAAGTAGTATTTACTTTTTGGCTTCTCAAAATAAAGTCTGATAATATTTTGATTGTTTGCTTCTATAAGCAGGAAAAGTTAAAGAAATAATTAGAACATTTGAGTACCAAAATGAACCTTATTTCTTTGGAAAAACTTGACCTTGCTTAAAACACTTATTCTATGAACAAAGCTCTTATCTTTATAAGATATAGATGTTTTGTTATCAGCGAAGAAAAGAATCTTTAACCTAGTAAGGACTTTCTCCAGATCAATATCTC
Organism: Pinus taeda; assembly: GCA_000404065.3. Taxonomy (NCBI): domain Eukaryota; kingdom Viridiplantae; phylum Streptophyta; class Pinopsida; order Pinales; family Pinaceae; genus Pinus; species Pinus taeda. Next base: position 392,020 of record APFE030400325.1, on the reverse strand, counting down.
AAAACTCTATTATTATCATCCAAAACTCTTTAAAAGGGCCAATGATTCACCCCATCTGATAAAATTTTCCTTTTTCACAGTGTAATTCTAAAATATACAAAACTTAAAAGATAATAAAACTCATTACAAGCTTGTTTACCGTGATCATAGGGGAATAATTAAACTGGTATTACCAAAATGCATATCAAAACAGGCTAATAGCCAATGATCTAATCAATCAAAGGACAAGGGGTTTCATCAAGAGCCAGCGTGTTTAGTTTAGTTACAACTGGTGAATGGCGTTGTCATTATTGCATTACCAAGCCTCGACAATGTCTCTTAAGAAACTTGAAAAGAAAATTACATGAAAAGAAAAACAAGGTCCAAATGAGAAAAAAGCAAAAGAATATCATTTTGAATTTTGAAAATTGCTTCAGATGAGACAATGAATCATTGTTGGTTAAAAGATAACCCTGTCGAGGCTATGAATGCCTGATGGCAGCAGAGGCTCTATCTGTGATAAATGAATAAACAACAAAAAACTAATCTGTAGAAGACACCTGCTATATCTCTTTAAATCTTAGTATTGACTGATGCAAACATTTGTATTTTTATCACTACAAGAGTATAGTAGTTGAATAGATAGAATGAGTGAGTGATTATGATTTCAGAGAAATGTTGTTTAGCTTGTAACTCATGTAATTATTATCCCTATAACTTTTCTTATTTTGAAAGATTTAGAAATTTCAAAAGATCAATCAGAGATAGTTGGTTCTCCCAAGTGAATCGCCAATTGTTGTACTATGTAACAACCCTCACATTTATACGAATAATAGTTAATATTTGACATATAAATGGGGACCCTTTTAAATTTTTAGCCTTTGAAAATAAACACTAACTCTACACATTTGCCTTAAAAACCTTCAAAAAGGAACTCATGCTTAAAGCTCTTATCGCAAATCACATCTCGCAGTTTTCCATGTAATAATTGTTAACGTTCCATCGAAAATCCCGAAATGTGATATGCGATGAGGTCCCCGCTACGATTTTC
>APFE030400325.1:320735-388882 GCA_000404065.3 Pinus taeda | reverse complement strand
CGAATCAACAAACAAAAACCTTATCAGAATCATCAAGAGGACTATAGACCAAAATCATAGGAATTGACACAAAGCATTGACATTTTCTCTTTGAGCAGATAGAATAACACAGAAGGCCTCAATCAGTTATTCTCCTTTTGCTTTAGTTTATGGAAAAGAAGCAGTTCTCCCCACAAACATAGTAATCCCATCTCTCGCCCTAGTGCAATTTATCAATGAAAATCCTTCCTTTTCTCTTCAAGCAAGACAATTTCAGATCCTTAAGCTTGAAGAAGAAAGAGAAAAGGCTAAAGCTACCCATTCCCATCATCAGCAGTTAGTCAAAGCCTCTTTTGATACAACCTCTGTCAGCCATAAAACTTTTGAAGTAGGTGATCTGGTTTTGAAATGGGACAAAGCACATGAGGAAAAAGGTAAGCATACCAAGTTCCAAAGATTGTGGCTTGGACCATTCCAAAGCATTGAGAAAATTGGTCAATCAACATTTCTTTTACAAGACTTGTTAGGTAAGATGGATTCCTTGCCCGTTAATGGGCAAATTCTTGAAAAAAAACATAAAAAATAAAAAATTAAATAAATAAAAATTAAAATAAAAATAAATTAAAATTAATAATTAAAAATAAATAAAATAAATAAATAAATAAAATAAAAAATAAAATAAAATAAAAATAAATAATAATAATAAAAATAAAAAAATAAAAATTAAAAACTAAAAAAATAAAAATAAAAAAAATAAAAATAAAAATAATAATAATACATAATATACTTTTCCTAGAAAGGCAACCCTCTTCTAATTTTGTATCATATTGTTTTCAAGATTCTTAGGAAAATAAAGGTGAAGTAGTATTTACTTTTTGGCTTCTCAAAATAAAGTCTGATAATATTTTGATTGTTTGCTTCTATAAGCAGGAAAAGTTAAAGAAATAATTAGAACATTTGAGTACCAAAATGAACCTTATTTCTTTGGAAAAACTTGACCTTGCTTAAAACACTTATTCTATGAACAAAGCTCTTATCTTTATAAGATATAGATGTTTTGTTATCAGCGAAGAAAAGAATCTTTAACCTAGTAAGGACTTTCTCCAGATCAATATCTCAAAACTCTATTATTATCATCCAAAACTCTTTAAAAGGGCCAATGATTCACCCCATCTGATAAAATTTTCCTTTTTCACAGTGTAATTCTAAAATATACAAAACTTAAAAGATAATAAAACTCATTACAAGCTTGTTTACCGTGATCATAGGGGAATAATTAAACTGGTATTACCAAAATGCATATCAAAACAGGCTAATAGCCAATGATCTAATCAATCAAAGGACAAGGGGTTTCATCAAGAGCCAGCGTGTTTAGTTTAGTTACAACTGGTGAATGGCGTTGTCATTATTGCATTACCAAGCCTCGACAATGTCTCTTAAGAAACTTGAAAAGAAAATTACATGAAAAGAAAAACAAGGTCCAAATGAGAAAAAAGCAAAAGAATATCATTTTGAATTTTGAAAATTGCTTCAGATGAGACAATGAATCATTGTTGGTTAAAAGATAACCCTGTCGAGGCTATGAATGCCTGATGGCAGCAGAGGCTCTATCTGTGATAAATGAATAAACAACAAAAAACTAATCTGTAGAAGACACCTGCTATATCTCTTTAAATCTTAGTATTGACTGATGCAAACATTTGTATTTTTATCACTACAAGAGTATAGTAGTTGAATAGATAGAATGAGTGAGTGATTATGATTTCAGAGAAATGTTGTTTAGCTTGTAACTCATGTAATTATTATCCCTATAACTTTTCTTATTTTGAAAGATTTAGAAATTTCAAAAGATCAATCAGAGATAGTTGGTTCTCCCAAGTGAATCGCCAATTGTTGTACTATGTAACAACCCTCACATTTATACGAATAATAGTTAATATTTGACATATAAATGGGGACCCTTTTAAATTTTTAGCCTTTGAAAATAAACACTAACTCTACACATTTGCCTTAAAAACCTTCAAAAAGGAACTCATGCTTAAAGCTCTTATCGCAAATCACATCTCGCAGTTTTCCATGTAATAATTGTTAACGTTCCATCGAAAATCCCGAAATGTGATATGCGATGAGGTCCCCGCTACGATTTTCCGATCACAACACTTGAATAACACGCGATCGCACTTCGCAAATCACAAATTGATCAAGCATGCCATTGTGTCACCCCTTAAGAATTTGAGAAATGCGATATTGCAATTCTCGCAATCGCATTTCGCATACTCCGAATAACGTTATATGGCAACGTTTGAAAGTTGCAATGCGCAAATAAAGCATGAAGCGTGGGGAAGTTATTGAGTTTTAATGTAATAATGAGTGGTTTGACAGAGTAATTAATGTTTAGTAGCTCGAGGAGAGGAATTGATGTTTTCAAGTTATGGCTAGTTAACACTAAGATATCATGTAAAATCTTCCCACGATTCAAAGTCATTTCAAAGAACTCTCTGCCTTAATTGCCCTCCATTGTGTGCGCTGATATATCTCTTTCGTTTCAGGCAAGCCTCAAAAGAAATGTCATTGCAAAAGGTAATGCAAAAGCAGAAGAAGCAAAGCATTACAAAGTCTAGGGTGTCAGAGATGTCGCCTATATTTGTTGATACAATTTGCAGTGTCGATTTAGGAGCAATGGCATGGGAAGTCATATACAACAGGCTTAAAGATGAGCATCCTAAAATTATTGTCATAAAGGCAACGGCTGGCTCAATAAAACCTTCGGGGGTCCAATTCAAAGATGCTACTTGTTCCTTCCTTCACAGAATAGGAGCAAGAGCGAAAATACTCCCATACACTGATATGATTAGATGGGTGGTTGAAAATCTCAATATTGAAGACAGGGAATTTAGGAACTCGAAGATGGAGCTAATGGGGTCATTTAATGCTGAAGACCTTAAGCAAATGTATCATATACCTGACCCTCAGGACATATATGACAAATCATACCTGGCCAACCTCGCAAAGAAAAATGAAGAACCTTTCAAGATGATACAGGGCTGGAGGGTCCTAGAGAACAAATTCAAATATGATAAAATAGATATGTATCCCGTAGCTTCTTTGGCAAACCCCTATAACTATGCAGCTTCTATGTTATGTAGGTTATATGGATTACTTAATAATACCAATTTTTCCATAGAATGGATTCCTTTAATTGATGCTTGTGTCAATTCCCACATAATGAATTGGGCTACTATCATATCTGATAACCTAGCTACTGCTATTTCTGAGTACTGTCAAAAGAGATCCACCTCCACAGAGAACCTTCCTCCATTTTATTTCAGTGCCTATATCATGGATGCCATCTATTTCTGTACTAAATTTCCAATCATGGGTTGGAAATGGACTTTGCGAGACCCCTACCCCATCCATCTCAGCCACAAACAGATTTGGGAATCCCATTATATACCCCATTTTTATAAAGTATGTCACGTTGTTATTTTACCATTGCATCAATTTATTTTTAATAAGAAAGCCCCCAGGTTTTCTAAAGAAGCCGCTACAGACCTTCTCGTAGTAGGCAAGTATTTTGTTGAAGGATGGTTTACATATATTAGAGTTTTTGGCAGTACAGGGGACCCGCATGTACTCCCTTTGTATGTCTCTGATAAGCTACTAGCAAGAGAAATAGCCCACCAGACTGTAAGAAAATGTTTAACCAAGACCCTAAAAGATAACAAAAGTCATTGTGGCCATCCTTTCCCATTCGGTGTGGTTCTTTTTCGTTGGAAAATTTCAACCATGCAACCAAGGAATCACTAAAGCCTAGAGAGCCTCACGCTCCATACTCTGCCAAAGAGGCAATTCGACCCAGACAAGATAGCACACAATATTACCACTGCAGTAAAGATCAAGCCCTTCAACCATGAAGCTAATAATTCTGAAGATCTTTTACAATCTGTTGAATCATTCGAACAAGCGTTTGATTAGGCGAAGGCCAATTTGAGTCATGAAGATTTTGAAAAGTTTTAGAAATTCAGAAATCAAAGGCTCGAAATAATTCCATTACATTTGTTAAGAGCTGAGGACAAACCTACACCCAGTGTAACTATTAACAGCCAAGGACCAAATTCTTGCACAGAATCTCAAGAGAATACAGCCCAAGATACAAGGAAAGCCTAGGATACAGAGAATACAACAGAATCCAGCAGAAGGTTAGCCGAAAAGCAGGTCATAAGTGACCTAACTAAAGATACCGGTTCCGAGATCAAAAGCAGCAATTTAGAGCAGGAGTGGGACCAATTCAATAAAAAACTACAAGACACTCATAAGACAACAAATTTCCAGGAAACCACGAAATATCACTCCTCTACAAACTCAGAAAACTTCTAAGTCTGAGCCGATGGATGAGCAAGGGACAAGTTCACAGCATACAGAAATCATTCATGCTTTTCCAACATCGGAAATTATCCTAAAGGTGACTGAAATTCCTCCTTTAGATGTGTTCTACATCCCACTGCACAAGGTTGTAGTGAGAAGACAAAGAAAAAGGAGGAGAGTGGAAACACCCGAGATCCCACCGAGGAATGAGCCGATGGACATAGTCTGGAAAGATATTATTTCCAATCCAACTGAAAATTTAACAAGACTATCGCAGTTTACAGGGGCATATGCTACTGCCACCATGGATAAAGCTACGGAGGTATCTATTTTGTTAAGTGAGGGAAGAAAAGATAGCGCAACTCGAGCAACAACTGCAAATTGAAAAAGCAAATGTGAACCAGCAAGTTGCTGAACAAATTGCCCAATTGCAGCAGAATATGGAAGTATTAAAGATAAGCCATGAAGCAGACATTTCTGCGAAGAACATGCAAATTCAAGAGTTGCAAGAAGCCATGGCAAAATATAAATATGTCCCTACTATCGATGAATTCATCAAAGAAGCATTAGAGCTAAATTCCCTTCTATCAAAACAACAAGATTTATTTTGCCAAAGAATGTCTCATGTCACCCCTTATCTGATTACCAGTAATCAATTAACAAATAAGGCCATTGACCAAAGAACTGAATCTATTGATTTAAATACAAAGATCTTTGAATACATTGAATGGCAAGAAACTGAAGAGGGAAGGAGCACTAATCTTCCCGAGATTGAAGAAACACATAAGGACATTTTATTCACAGATTGGAATGCGCGGATCAAGCAAGCTGAATTAGCAGTGGCAAGAGCAGCAGGGGTGTCAAAGAACATAGTAAAAGCAGTAAATCATAATTTGCACACCACCGACCTAGTGAAAGAAGGTAACCCAAAATCACTTCCAGATTTAAATGACTTGGATAAAAACTGGAAGGCAAAAGCAGAAATCCAAAGGGAGGTGATCGCAAAGTTATCAAAGACTGACTGGGAGACATATTGGCAATACTTGTCAAACCTCATAGCCAAATTGTTGGACACCTAATCCTCTATGGGTTGGTGTAGAATGTGAACAGCCATGAGAGTCCAAGAGACCTTGGGATGTGGAACCCAATAATCACACGAATGTACTATAAATGTATATCATTGTCAAATAATAGATGGACTCTCCTGCTTATCTTTAATATGTTGTTGCTGCCATGTGTGAGTTTAACATGGTATCAGAGCAGGCGATCTCTTGCCCTGCTCAACTGTGAGCCACTTGTTTTTGTGGCCCTTTTGTGCATGCTTGTCCTGCAGCTTTGCCCATTTTCCTAATATAGAAAAACTGACATCTTTCCCTCATACCCAGGTGCACAGGTCTCAAATTAATTTTTTGTACTGTAACACCTATCAGATTTGTCCCTCTGTTGTGCATCTTTTGCAGATTGAAACCTCTCTCAGCTAAGCATTATTCCCATGACAGTTTTCTCTACTCGACTGCTACCTTGTCAGAATGCTGACACTTAATGTTTCGCTAGTACAAACCCCGAATATCAAAAGCGTTATTGTGGCCTTTACCTGCGTATCAATTCTGCCCTCCGCCCATTGAAATCACTATCATACCTTGTTTTCTCATCATAATTGCTGCCACGACCATTTATATTTTGGATTCTGCCTTGAAGAGCGATTTGTGGTATGTGTCGTTTTTCTGTGATGAATGTTGAATGATTTGCATTTAGGAAATCTTCTACACAGAGAAATGCTCAACTTTAAAGCAACTCTCCAATTTGGATCATTAGATTCTATCCAGTAGCATTGTATTCTTCTCCTAGGGGGTGTTGGACAGTCAGGAAACATCTCAGCTATTGTTGTTGTGGCCCTAACTGGTCTCGGCATACCTACAATCGTGAATGTGTTGTAATTGATCTCTCCCACTGTTTCCTGAGCCTGTCGCTCATTTTGCATTTCCACCAAGGCAATCACAGCAAGCATTCTTTGGATCCAGATAATCCAAGTGTTGTCTTTAGGATTGGTATTGTGACCAATGGTGAAAGGCTAGCAAGATAAATCGTGTGTTTCAACTTCTCTTCAAAATCAACATACTCTTTTTGTTGTGTAGTGGTTGAAGACTGTTCTCTGTTAGTATGTCAGATCTTATCTTGGCGACTTCCAAAACGTCTCTTGGTGGCAACTAGCAAATCATTGGTGGGAGATAGATTGTCTACCGAGCCCACAAATGTCCGTTGATGATAAGGATAATCCTCATTTGAAGTAACCAGAGTAGTGTTTGACACCAGACATCATCAGTTTCTTTCGTAGAAGTTATTGCTAGTGTAGGACTGAGCTCTCTTGTTGGATTTCAAACTTCAAGGCATTTGTCACTTCATTCGATAGGCACTCTTGGGCTATCGGTATTTCTAAAAGATGGTTTCATCAATCTATCAAACACATGAACTATTATCTGAAGCAAGCGTGCTCATACCCATTTTACCACTTGCCATGACTCCCTCTAGATAGCCATTTTCAGGAATTCGTTTTCCATCAGAATTCATTCGAGACAAAACTCCTTCAGGGGAGCTACTATGACGAACAAGGCTACTCTTGGTCGCTGACAGTGGTAGGCTATTTGCTCTTTAACCCGGCAAATCAATAGCGTTATAGAGCACTGGGTTCTATTTGAACGTATTGTTAATAAGTTGTTCACCAGACTACGGGCCTTGTGCCTGGCACATCTTCGACACCTGAGAGTTGCAAAAGCTGTTTTGGGACGTCTCCATTCCATTTTCAAGAACTGAAGCAACGTGATTGCGTTTGCCTACATCCTCCTCTGCAATGCTACCTGAGCTTCTCTTTCGATGGGAAGAGCTATGAACAACGATTCCAGGATAATTTTTGTGTTCCTCTAAGTGTTTAAATTCTGTAAGATATCGATGGTAATCACCGTTCATCTTAAGATAAAATACCTTGGACTCACGAGATGTGGATGACAGGATAAGATGTGTATCCAGAAGGCATAGAATGCCATCACAAATATTACTGAGCTCAGACTCAAAGTAATATTCAATCGCAGCAAGCCTTGCCACTTTCAAAAGCCATACCATCGTTGTGGAAGATTATTCATGGGTCAATGGCGTAAATTCCTTAGCTTCCCACTATTATTGTTGATGAATGGTGATGTATTTCAACCAACTTGGAGGGATTATGTATTTCTAAAGGCTTCGATAATGCCAAAGTCGGGCGAATTTGGGAGCGTGGATTCTCCTTCAACTAGTTTGGACATAGTCACGTCAGAATCTAGAGGTATAAAAATTTGGTGAGTTTGTTCTCGCTGAGAGACCCATTGTTGAAACCTCAGGCCGACGGTTTGAGTCTCCTTAAGTGAACTGTGAGCGCATCCTTTAGGAGTTTTGATGGGTTTTGAGTTTTGAAAATTGTGTGAGGAATGAATTCCTTTGTTCCATATTTTTTCTTTGTTTTAGTGTCTGTTGCATTCCAGAGGCTCCCAGTGTTATAAGTGCATATGTGCTAGAATCGTTGATTGAAATGAAGTCCAAAGTCGAATGATTTAAGTTGATTTTGGTTGTTTTGCATCTGCAATTTTCTGCCATAGTTCTGGTCGCTAAAACTAGTAGCCAACTTTATTGTTTCCTGGAGAAGTAACTACCACAGCTCGCAACTGGTCTTTGCATAGGGAATTTCTAGTTTTCTGAACAAGGACAACCAACCACTGTTTTGTTAATTTCTAGTGCCAAAACTAACATCAACTGAAGACTCTGAATGCCTAAGGAAAGTTGTTGAAGATGTTTCATTATGCTGATTGATGTGGTTAATTTTTCAAATGGCGAGCCACAAATGAGAAGTCAATCATACAAATATTAGGACATAGAACTGCAACACAACACAAATTTATCTAGCAAAGTTATTTTTGAACTATATGAAGAGGATCTCTTGAAGCGACTAGAATCTGAGATTTCAAGTCACTTTGAGAAAGTTGTATTCCGTTGGGTATTGGTGCATTAGCATCAACATTTGAATGTTGAGCGTTGAGCATTGAATAATGCAATCTCTTTGGCATTATATTGTTCAAAATAGAATGGGGGCTGTTGAAATTCCAAGACCTAGAACTACTATATGTTGCTTTAAATACATTGAAGGCTTGCATATTTCATATGTTCAATCATATTCAATTGTGATTTTGAACTGATTATATATCTTTACGACTTGGCTTATTTATATATGGCTTGAGATCAAGAATCTGTATTTGTGAAATTCACCTTATTTTTCAATGAAAATGACCAAAATCAATGAAGTATTAGAGTTCCTCAAAACTTTGATATTGTCTACTACTCATGATACATTAAAAGTCGGAAAAGTTTCTCTCACAAACATTCAGTCTGTCTACAAAATGCACAAGAGAAAATTGACTTTTTGCAACTTGAATCTCAGCTACAGCAAGCAGAATTACAACAATGGAGTCATCATTCTGAACCTATTTCTGTTCAGAATAATGAAACAGACTCCCATAAGCAGCAAGTCAATATTGTTGAAATTGATTCAGATCCAGTGGCCAATAAAGCAGCAAAGTTACATGCAGATGCAGAAGTTCAGTTTGCACTTTCCAAGCCCAACATCAGACCTTGGGAAGAGCTTGTCCACAACAAGCACAGAACTGGTCTTGGATATGTCAAGGACATGTCCTTTCATATTCCAGATTACTCAAAGCCCATCCAGTTTCAGAATGTTGGATTACTTCATGACAGTTCACCTTCAGTTGTTCCAGATTCTGCCCCTCCACAGCAACAGCAACAACAACAGATTGTGAAATGCCAACACTATGACCGAGTTGGCCATATGAAAGATCATTGTTTTGATCTTCATCCATGTAAGCACTATCATAAAACCAGTGATTCTTCAAACAGATGCTTCAGAAACAAACATCCTGCAAGAACAAAGATTCATCTTGGATGGATCGCTTCTTGGCAATGGGCTTCTACAACCAAGAAATTTCGCTCATACAACAGGATTTGTTCTCAAATATTGAAAAGTTTTGCGGTTGAGATTTCTTCATCTTCTCACCTTGTATCTGACAGGGGGGGAAATGATGGTCACCTACAAGCTTCAAAGCCACATCAAGCGAGCCTGAGCCACAACCTGCCATACAAGATTTAGAGTTGTAGCCAGAGACAAAGATGCCCCTGAGCATGCCTTCAGTCGGTGATACCTCTTTAAAGAATTGGGGACACTTTCTCTAGCAGAAGACTTCATCTTCTTGCCAGTTTTGGAAGAGTTCCAGGAATTGCATTAAGCATTCCATAGTTGGTCATCCTTAAACCATCACAAGTTGAAACCTCCCTTTTCAAGTTGAGGTTCTCCCTTTTATGCGGGTGAGACCTCCCTTTCATGGTTAAAGGTTTCCCTCTTCAAAACATTACGAGCACTTCCTCTAGCAGAAGACCTCAGCTTCATGCCAGAATTGGAAGAGTTTAGGGAACTGCACTAAGTGTTCCAGTGTTGGTGGTCATCCTTAAACATTTCAGAGAGCACATTCAGTCTAGTGCTGCCATGCATTTTTGCACATTTTGTATTACAACTCTCTTCTTGGACTCATACATAACCCTTCGGATTAAGGGGGGAATGTTGGACACCTAATCCTCTATGGGTTGGTGTAGAATTTGAATAGCCATGAAAGTCCAAGAGACCTTGGGATATGGAACCCAACAGTCACATGAATGTACTATAAATGTATATCATTGTCAAATAATAGATGGACTCTCCTACTTATCTTTAATATTTTGTCGTTGCCATGCGTGTGCTTAACACAAATCATGATGCTCAATTGCTCACTCCATTCAACTCAAAGGATGTTTCCACCTCTCACATATGTTATCTTCGCAAGACAGGTCAGAACGCAGTTTGGGGCACCTCCTCAAGTGAAACCGATGTCCGATATATGTGATCTAAAGGAGAAGCTGGCAGATAGCAAGTCATCTTTATAACCTCTGCTCATCAAATCACTTTTATTTTTAGAGTTAGTTGCTAGTTAGAAGGAAAGTTGTTTGAATTCTCCTCAAAGTTTTGTATAATCTATTTTTGAACATTACTTAGATAGTATTTATACCCTTCTCATGCATTTAGAGAAGGGTCCAGAATTTTATCAAAAACATTTGCAAAGAATGCACTTCTATAAGTTTGTGAATGCCTTGATGAAATTATGGAACATGGTCATTTCTTTTGAATATCAGACTACTTTTCTTTGTTGATGCACTATTGTACACTTGGAGAATAATTTGATTTGAAGAAAGGAGTTGATCTATGTCATTAGTCAAATGAGCAGAACCTCACACATATGGTACTTTTATCTTGTATGAGTATTTATGTTTTTGTTTAATTAGTGATAACATTTTGAATAGCCATGAGAGTCCAAGAGACCTTGGGATATGGAACCCAACAGTCACATGAATGTACTATAAATGTTTATCATTGTCAAATAATAGATGGACTCTCCTACTTATCTTTAATATTTTGTCGTTGCCATGCGTGTGCTTAACACAAATCATGATACTCAATTGCTCACTCCATTCAACTCAAAGGATGTTTCCACCTCTCACATATGTTATCTTCGCAAGACAGGTCAGAACGCAGTTTGGGGCACCTCCTCAAGTGAAACCGATGTCCGATATATGTGATCTAAAGGAGAAGCTGGCAGACAACAAGTCATCTTTATAACCTCTGCTCATCAAATCACTTCTATTTTTAGAGTTAGTTGCTAGTTAGAAGGAAAGTTGTTTGAATTCTCCTCAAAGTTTTGTATAATCTATTTTTGAACATTACTTAGATAGTATTTATACCCTTCTCATGCATTTAGAGAAGGGTCCAGAATTTTATCAAAAACATTTGCAAAGAATGCACTTCTATAAGTTTGTGAATGCCTTGATGAAATTATGGAACATGGTCATTTCTTTTGAATATCAGACTACTTTTCTTTGTTGATGCACTATTGTACACTTGGAGAATAATTTGATTTGAAGAAAAGAGTTGATCTATGTCATTAGTCAAATGAGCAGAACCTCACACATATGGTACTTTTATCTTGTATGAGTATTTATGTTTTTGTTTAATTAGTGATAACATTTTGAATAGCCATGAGAGTCCAAGAGACCTTGGGATATGGAACCCAACAGTCACATGAATGTACTATAAATGTTTATCATTGTCAAATAATAGATGGACTCTCCTACTTATCTTTAATATTTTGTCGTTGCCATGCGTGTGCTTAACACAAATCATGATACTCAATTGCTCACTCCATTCAACTCAAAGGATGTTTCCACCTCTCACATATGTTATCTTCGCAAGACAGGTCAGAACGCAGTTTGGGGCACCTCCTCAAGTGAAACCAATGTCCGATATATGTGATCTAAAGGAGAAGCTGGCAGACAGCAAGTCATCTTTATAACCTCTGCTCATCAAATCACTTTTATTTTTAGAGTTAGTTGCTAGTTAGAAGGAAAGTTGTTTGAATTCTCCTCAAAGTTTTGTATAATCTATTTTTGAACATTACTTAGATAGTATTTATACCCTTCTCATGCATTTAGAGAAGGGTCCAGAATTTTATCAAAAACATTTGCAAAGAATGCACTTCTATAAGTTTGTGAATGCCTTGATGAAATTATGGAACATGGTCATTTCTTTTGAATATCAGACTACTTTTCTTTGTTGATGCACTATTGTACACTTGGAGAATAATTTGATTTGAAGAAAGGAGTTGATCTATGTCATTAGTCAAATGAGCAGAACCTCACACATATGGTACTTTTATCTTGTATGAGTATTTATGTTTTTGTTTAATTAGTGATAACATTTGTTTTCATGAATTGTATATGGAATATGTTATTTCTGTTATGCGTTAATTGCACTACTGTATGATGCCTAGCTGAAAGTGTTTATTTTCTTATATAATCATCAAACATATGCGATATAGTTTATACATTTCTTTGACTAACTATTTAGTCAAAGAAATTATCTTTACATGTTATCATCTCTATTTAATGCGTGAATGATTTTTATTATCACATGTCGAACAGATATCCTTTTAGATCGCATATGACACCAAATACCCGGATTTATATTAGATTAAGTTAGCTGTAGATTTGCTTGCTAGAATAGGTGATTTAGTTATCATTATTCTTATTGCAATCGCTTGAAAACCACCCATTCTCATTTTAAAACCCACATTGGGAAACTGGTCCCATTATCCCCAGTCGGAGCCACCACTCCAAACGGAAAAGGATTTGTCTTTAAGAGCCAGACTGGGTGGTTATCCCCCATGTTGAAGCAACAAAAATTTGAGGCTTCAACAGACTGAAACTAAGATACTGGTTGAGGCTCCATCTTGAGAGCTCAATCCTGCTCTCTCTCAACCACCACATCTCTACTCTGAGAACTCTTTGCCTTGTTGCTCAAGGTTGCACATGCATCAACCTCCAATTTGTTGAGGTTCTTGATCTTGACACCAATTTGCTTGACTTGTCCTGAAGCAAAATGTGTGAGCTAGGCCTTCCCTTTGTTGAATACAACATCATACACTTTGTCTTCAAGGGTTGCTACTGAGACAAGGTTTTTCTTCAATCCTGCAACATACATCACATTCTTGAGATGGAGAAGGGAACCATACTCCCTCTTAAAGCTTACTGTACCAACTCCTTTGGTCATATATCTGCCATCATCTCCAAGCTCAATATGGAACTGCATGCCTTTCTCCTCCAAACTATTGAAGAAATCTTTATTCCCTGTCATGTGAAATGAAGCCCCTAAATCAATATACCACTCACTACCTGGAACTAAGCTTGCCATGCAAGCTATCAAAGAGAAATCCAATTGGAACTGGGAAGAGAGTGCTTCTCCTACTGTTGCTGCATCATGCTTGCTGGATTTCTTGTTTGGACATTTTGTAGCATAACGTCCAAACTCATGACAATGAAAACACTTGATCTTGCTAATATCTTTCTTTTCCTTGCCTCCATTTTGACTAGACTCAGTTTTTCCTTGGGCCTTCTTGCCCTTGGCTTTCTTCAATTTTCCAGCTAAAGCAAAGTTCTCCTCATATTCTATTCTAGGTGAGACTCCATCTCTTTTTCTCCTCCTTATCTCTTCCTACACAAGATCTAACCACAGTCTCTCCCAATCAGGGAGTGTATCTCTGCCATTCACTGCATCCTGGAAACTATGCCAAGATTTGTGAAGCCCAAGAAGGGCAAGGCTCACAAGATATGTTTGTGGAACTATCTCTCCAACACCTCCAACTTCATCCCTCAATTGAGAAAACCTGGATAAATATGTAACAATGGGCTCATTCTTGCCCATTCGAATGTTCCTCAATTTGTCCTTCAAATCTCGCTTTCTGGCATCAATACTACTTTTAAACATATTAGTAAGGGCCTTCCACATATAGAATGTTGTCTCCTTCCAATGCAAATTTGGAACAGTATGGTCTCTATCTCCTAGGATCATCCTCCTAGATTTGGCAGTATCCTTCTTCCATTGAGTCAATTGTTGTGGATCTGATGCAGGAGATTTAGGAATATCAATCCTAATATATTCCAAAACCCCATTATCATCTAACATAGCCTCCATTTTGTCCTTCCATGCACAAAAGTTCGAGGTCCCTTCTAGGGCATGCTCTGTCCTCAAACCATAGGAACATGATTCCCGCACTTGTAGAATTCCTGCACTAACTTATCTTCTCTCCAATGCGCTTTGAATCTGACCAATGAACTCGGTCTCTATCTTGCTTTCTACTTTGATACCATGTAGAATATCCTTGAAACCTTGCAACTGCTAATAAGAGTAAATTGACCACAAAAAACACAAGATTTCTCTACAAAAAAACTGTGGAAATAAAACAATGAATAGAAACACAATCACACATAGAACACAAAATATATCTAGGGAACCCAACTAAGAAAAACCCCTCCTGTTTGTATTAAATCAATTGAGCAATTTAATCTACTACATAGGAATTGCTTCAAGCCTGAATCTCCCTGCAGTACTGATCAACTTTCTCTCAAGGCTTGCCCAACACTTAGGGAAATAAGGTCTGCCAGGAGCTCCTATTTCCTAGAGCAAATTTGCCCCTAAAAAATAGGAATTTCTCCTATTTCCTTGCACAATTCCCAAGAGAAATTACTCTGTCTTGACCCTCAAGCCTCTACATAAAAACATGTGTACAATAAATAAATAGATATGTGTTTTCATTCAATCTCAATAGGAAATTTGAATTGCATGACCTACTAGGGCTAAAAATGCCAGTTGTTGCTATTAACTGAGAGTAAATTGAGTTAATAGATAGTCAACTACTCAACTAAACTCAAGTTTATCTCTATTCTAGAACTAAAGATCAGTTAACTGACACACACTAGAGTTAACTCCACTAGATAGATAATTTTAGCCACCAACTAGTCCACAACTCACTAAAAGCCATCTAACTCGAATTCACTGGCAATAACTCAGTGATAGGCCACATCACACATGTTCACTGACTGCTAACTCGGTAACTATGAGATTGAATTTGAATTATCATCTTTGACTAAGGTACAAGTCAAAGAAGCCATTCCTTGCTACATTTTCAACACATTCCACAGTCAAAAGCTTTAATCATATCAATTTTCATAATAAGAGCATCCTTCTTTTTTGCCTTAATAGTATGCAAGCATTCTTGGGCAAAAGCCACAGCATCTTGAATCTGTCGATACTTCAAAAACCCAAATTGTTCAGGTGAAATATGATTTGACAGTGCATCTTTTAACCAGGTGGCAATAACCTTCGAAATCAATTTGTAAACGATATTGCAGAGTGAGATAGCACTGAAATCTTTAAATGATGTAGGCATGAAGACTTTTGGAATC
Organism: Pinus taeda; assembly: GCA_000404065.3. Lineage (NCBI taxonomy): Eukaryota > Viridiplantae > Streptophyta > Pinopsida > Pinales > Pinaceae > Pinus > Pinus taeda. The sequence goes on along the minus strand of APFE030400325.1, from coordinate 373,618 downwards.
AATGTGATGAAGGTGAAATTAACCGTGCCCGAAATTCCACAGGTGGTCCTCGACTCCTCAGCCAACTGTAGCAGGTCCTGTCCTATGATTTCCAAAAAATGAAGAAATAACTCCACAATCCACGTATCTAGCCCAAGACTCTTGTCCTTCGCGAAAGACTTTAAAGCAAAAACTAGTTCATCATATGTAATTGACCGGCCCATTTTATCATTGTTGAATCATTAAACATTTTCGGATAAATTTAAATGACCTTCAGCTAGTTTTCGATGTCCACATTCCCTCTGGCACAGTACAAGTTACCAAAATAGCGAACAGCCTTCCTATGCAAATCCTTTTGTGTTGTGATGCACCTGCCCTCACCATCCTATAGTCCCAAAATAGTGTTTGCTCATCTCCTCTGGGATGCAAAGTTACGAAAAAATTTAATATTTTTATCATCCCCAAAAATCCATATTGCACGCCTTTTAAGCCTCTGCTCCTCCTCTTGAAGTTTTAAGATCGCCCACTTGCGGCCATCAAGTTCCAAAATCAATCATTTCTGTGCATCCATGAAGACACTGGACCAGATGAATTGGATAATATAGTGATCTATTTGTCTATATCAATCAATTCAATAATATTGTGTCTCTTTTTCTTTCTTTCCCAAATCCGAACTGCCTTTAATTCAATTAGTTTACAACATATCACATCCATACAAGATGTCTCCTTATGATGATCAAACCTAGACCATGTAGTAGCACTAAATTCTTGAAATCACTGTCAGATAGCCAAGAATGATTAAACTTGAAAGGATGGCCCTTTTAGTCAAATTCCCCACACCATTGTAGGAAAATAGGATCATGGTCCGACATCATTGCAGGAACCACACAAGAACTCATCACCCCAAGACACTCCACCATGTTTTCAAGTACAAGTAACAATCTAGTCTTTTTGCAATCCCATGTTCCATCAACAGCCCCAAGTTAACCGTTCTTCCATGTAGGTAATAGCGGGCCCGGCATAATGTCCATAAGATGGTTCGACCCAGACAATTATTTGAAGAAATCCCCCAATGGATCTATTTTACAATGTGATCCCCAAATCTAGTCCGTAGCCACAGTCAGATTAAGATCTCTGGCCAGAATAAGTGAACCGATCTTTAACAGGCCACACTCGTCCAATCGATTCCAGAACTCCAGTCTGCCACAGTCAGATTAAGATCTCTGGCCAGAATAAGTGAACCGATCTTTAATAGACCACACTCGTCCAATCAATTCCAGAACTCCAGTCTGTAGCCATTTGGTGCATAAACAATTAAAATGTGAAATCGATCCATCGATCTCCTAGCGAATCCAGATAGAAACATACCTGGAGAGGATCATCGTTCTCTCTCTCTCTCTCTCTCTCTCGATATATATATATATATATATATATAAGATAGAGAGAGAGAAGAGAGAATCTGCTCTTGCTTTGAATATTCTTGTTTATTTTGAATATAGTTCTTTATTGATTATGTTTATTAGTTAATAAGTAAAGTTGAATGTCTAAAAAATACCCTGTTCTGCATATCATTTAATTAAGCAAATGTGGGAGTATTGGGGTATGGGCGATTTTTGGTGGAGCAATGGAATCGAGTAACACAGGAGATTGGGGTTAGGGCATCGAGCCCCGTGGATAACCTGGTTCTGTGATCGAAGCTTCTCGGTGGGTGCCCTCTTGAACAGTTTACGGTTTCCTCGGCATCAACCACAGTATTATCCAATAGCTGTTTGCGGTTTATGTTGGTTAGTGTTTGGTCTCCCCTAGACAGTTTGAGTTTACCTCTCTGACAGTCCAGCGGGCAGTTGTCAGCTCGGGTCATAGACAGACATGGAGGACAAAACCGCTTCTTTCGCGATTCCATCGAAAAACCAGCCGATTTGGGCGCAGACGGGGACCACAGTGGAGGACTTTTTAGTTTTCGACCATGAACTAACAACTGAGGTCGATGCGCTCCCTACTCTCTCTCGGCACATTCCTTCCATCTCGATTCTAGTTGGAGCGGCTACTATTCGGGATTACACTGGTCCGCCACTTCTCACTGACTTTCAGGCGGAGGCCGCGCTTTGGAGTGCCCTGGTGACTCAAACCCTAGGGCTAGACCAGGGTTCCATTCTTGTGGAGATAGTGGCGAAAAAACCCTTGGAGGAAGGCCCTTCGGCTCAGGTGGGTAAGTTACAGGTACATTCACTGCCACAGATCTCGGGGAACCTTTCTACGGGCAATTTCACTGGTATCGGGATCATTTCAGGGCATTTCGACAACCTTGGTGCTAAAGGTCCTCTGACAGATAAGGTCCCGGCTTCACACGAGGTGGTACAGGAGGATAATTTGGCTAGTGGCATGAGCGGCAAGGAAAAAGGGACATCCAAGAGAAAAAAGCGCCTACCTTTGTGTAGTAACGAAATCTTTCTCAAGCTTGCCAAGGACACGACGTTCTGTGAAGCCATGGATTCAGCGGAGAAGGTACTGGTGGGGCGTGTGAGGGGTCGACACTACAGTGTGGAGCGGCTCCAAAAATGGACTATAGAGGTTTGGGGACATCATCTGTCGAAACCTCCTAGGGTACAGACTTTTGTTCGTGGGTGGTTTGCTCTGAGGTTCAAATGTCTTGCCCACACTAACTGGGTTCTCTCCATAATCTGGCACATAGACCAGGCTCCTGTCCTCCTCCAAAGATGGATGCCTATGTTTGACCCAGAACTTGAAAGGGCGGGGGCGGGACCGATTTGGGTTCGCCTCCCTGGTCTTCCTGTTCACTTCTGGACTGAGCAGATTTTCAAACAGATTGGGGATGCCATGGGCAAGTTTCTTACCTATGATGACTCATTTATCTCCACCGGGAAAATGGCATTCCCCAGGATTTTAGTTTATTTGGACCTCACAGATGGGCTTCCGGAGTTTATTAACATTCAGTGGAGGGATGTAGCGAGGAGGCAGTTGCTGGACTATGAGGGAGTCTCGTTTAGGTGTCGTCGCTGCCACAAAGTGGGGCACTTATTCAAAGACTGTCCTCTGAACAAGTGGAACAACAGACATTTTGCGAGACAAATCCCTCTGAATGCACCTGAGCATGAGGCTCAGTCACATGAAGACCCTGACGGACAGGAACTGCCTCATGCATCTACGGATATTCAAAGGTTGGCTACCCCACGCTCTGGAGGTACTACCACTCTTCCGGGACCTGTTTTGAGATCTCCAGCACCTGCTCTCAACGCTTCGAGGAAGAGTGGTCGGCCGCCCCATCGATCCATGCCTTCTGTTCCTGGTTCGGCCGCTGCTGCCTCAGGGGACTCCAACACTTCACGTATGCAATCCACCCATTTTCCACCCACGCATTGCATTTCTGATGTTCATAATTCTATAGTTGAGCAAATTTTGGGTCCAGGGTCTGTTTTCTCATTTGAAGCCCCTATTCATAGTGCTTGTGATATTAGCCCCCCCTCTCCACTCTCCCTCCCACATCCCCTACTACTTTATGCACCCCTCCCCCTCTGCCCTCGGCATCCTTGTCGTCCGCTATGGTTCCTAGATACATCACTCGGTCTTGCTTAAGGAACATGGCCCCTGATCAGGTGGGTCTTGATATCCTCCACCCCCCACCCTCTTTCAAGGCTACCCGAGGCCGCCCCTCTGAATTCAAAATCGGCCAAACCCAAGAGGATGTTGACATTGCAATGGGCAAGCAATCAACCATTCTTGGGGTTCTTAGAGCAAGAACAACCCCCTCTGAACCCCCTCCATGAAGATTCTATCCTTTAATTGCAGGGGGCTTGCTAGGCCCGATAAAAGACTAGCACTTTGTCGATTACTTGTTGCGGAAGCTCTGGACATCATATTCCTTCAGGAGACCCTGGGTCCTGCAAATGACATTTCTTGAACTCTTGAACTATTTCTGCCAGGGTAGAGATTTTCTGGGTTAGATGCCCATGGCCGTTTTGGAGGCCTTGCTGTGGGCATTAATACCCGAACTATAGAGGAAATCAATGGCTGGGGTGGTCAGGGATTCATAGGAGCCGATGTACACTTTGCGGAGCTGGGGATCTTCTTCAGGATTGTCAACATATATGGACCTTGCCAGAACCGACCTGTATTCTGGGATCGCCTACTGAAACTGGAACTTTTTTCGGCTAAGAACCTTATAGTCAGAGGGGACCTCAATTTTTCTATTGGCCATGCGGAATCCTGGGGCCACCGAGCACAAAGGGATTCCCTTTCGGACTACTTCTGTTCCATATTGGATCAACACCATCTCATAGACATCCCGGCTACAAAGCTGCAAGCTACTTGGAGGAACAATAGAGGGGGGAGAATGGACTAGCTAGAAGGCTAGACAGATTTCTTGTCAAGGAACAGGTCATGGAATTGGGGCTTAACATCTGGCAATGGGTTGGCTCGGGTGGTCTCTCGGACCACCTTCCTATTTTTCTGGAGTTGGATAATGGTAGAGACAGGCCGAAAGGGCCTTTTAAATTCAGTTCTACCTGGCTTAAGGATGCATCATACATCAGCATGATCACTGATTTTTGGAAAAGGAACCCTTTGGGGGATAGGGGCTCTGTTATGGCTGGCTTTATCCACAACCTACCTGAGCTAAAAAAGATGTCCAGAAAATGGGCTCATCAAAAAAGATTATAGGAGGACCTAGAACTGAAACAGATTGAGGTCGATCTAGGGTTTTTTTAGTAGGAGCAAGGTGGTCTATTTAGATCAGAAGAACACAAGCACAACATCACTACCCTCTACTCGCCACGAGAAAATATACTCAAGGATAGAGAAGAAAAATGGAGATTGAGGAGCAGAGCCATCTGGGTTCGGGAAGGGGATGCAAATACAAAATTTTATCATAAGTTTGCTAATGGTAGGAAAGATATTAATACTATTTGGCAAATGCAGGATGGTCATGGAGGTACAGCTAACACTTTCCCTCAACTTGCCTCACTTGCAAACTCTCATTTTAAATCTGCCTACCGGGACCCCAGAGACACTAATTTAGCAGAAATTATCAGAGTCGCTCAGCTTTTCCCCAGATATGTGGAGCTTGGAGATGAGCAGGAACTGGTTCGGGAAGTCACCTTGGAAGAACTGGAGGCCACATTGAAATGGTTCAATAAAGACAAAATCCCTAGACCTGATGGCTGGTTCGTTGAATTTTATTTAACATTCTTTGAAGTGATAGGGTCAGATTTTCTCAGAGTCGTGGAGGAGTCTCGGACCTCGGGGCGCTTGGAAGTTACCATCACCTCCACTTTTATAGCCCTCATTCCGAAGACAGATAATCCTTCCTCATTTGATGATTTTCGTCCCATTTCACTTTGTAATTGTTTGTACAAGATAATAACTAAAATAATTGCTAATCGTGTGAAGCCTATCTTATCAAAGCATATCCTCCTTGAACAATTTGCATTCCTGAAGGACAGGCAAATTCATGAGGCGATAGGGACAGCACAGGAAGTATTACACACCCTCCACTGCAAAAAAGGCAAAGGTATGATTATGAAGGTGGATTTATCTAAAGCATTTGACAGGGTTAACTGGTTATACCTGAGGATGCTTCTAACCCATCTTGGTTTTCCTTTCTCGTTCATTAAATGGATCATGGGATGCATCACTAACATACCTTTCAGTGTTCTAGTTAACGGTAGTGCTACCCCCTTCTTCACCTCGGCTCGTCGTCTAAGGCAAGGGTGTCCTCTATCACCATTGCTTTTTCTTTTGGTTATGGAAGGATTCAATAGGATCATATCGGAGGAACATAGGCGTGGTAGACTCAGAGGTATAAAGATTACGGAGGACTGCACTCTTACACACCTTCTATTTGTGGACGATGTGCTGGTTTTTCTCAATGGTAGCGTTGGGGACCTTACATCGATCAGAGATATATTTTCCTTATTCCAGAAGGCTACAGGTATAATCATTAATGAAGGAAAATCCACATTGACGGTCACGGCATGCACTCAACACAAAATTCATTATGCACTTAACAGATTCCACTCCACGCAGTTGGAACTGGTTGAGGGATTGCAATATCTGGGTTACAAGTTGAAACCAATTGGGTACAATATTGCGGATTGGATTTGGCTCATTGTTAAGCTGGAGAAAAGGCTCAGCGTATGGTACCTCAGGTTTCTTTCTCGTGCTGGCCGTTTGACCCTCATCAAAAGCGTTCTGGAAGCGACCCCTATTTACTGGATGTCCCTGGCCTGGATCCCCAGAGGCATTCTGTCCAGGATTCAAAATATTTGCTGCAAATTCTTATGGAAAGGTAAACAGCCAGGGAGGATATTCGCTTGGGCAAATTGGGATGTGCTTACAGTCCCTAAAAAATGGGGGGGCTGGGGCCTCAAAAAGATGGATGAATTTTCATCTGCGCTGGCTGCGAAGCTAGGATGGCAATTGGTGGCTTCAGACAGTTTATGGACTAGGGTTGCTTCCTCGAAATACATTGCTCCGGCACGAGTAGTGGATTGGATCCGAAGTCCAGTTGGACCCTACACAGGCATATCGATTATTTGGAAGGCTGTTTTGAAGGCATTGGAGCCCATCTGCTCAGGGATTACCTGGAGGATTCATTCGGGGGGCAGTGTGCGCATTGGGATTGATCCGTGGATTGGTTGTGGGGACATGCATAGATTGCCTCCAGCTTTATTAGCACACTCAAAGGAGCAGAATATCACACACCTCGCTCATATAGCTGACGATCACAACTCCTTCCTTCAACAAGCATGGAAATCAGATGGCCAACTCAATATCCCACCTCATTAGAGGCAGCACTGGAGGGACTTTACACAGGCCCTTATGGAGGCACATATCCGTATCACGGAGGAGGAGGACAAGATTATCTGGGCCCTGGCAAATCCGCGTAAGCCCCAGGTCATTCTACAGTGGTGGAAACTCCTCTGGAAGCTTAAGGCACCTCCTAGATCCAGAGTTCTTATGTGGTGTATTTTGAAAAACAAGATCCCCACTGGGGATAACCTATTGAAGAGAGCCTTTTATGGCCCTCACTGGTGTTACTTTTGCAACAATGCAGGAGAATCTGCTTCCCACATTTTTCTACATTGCCACGTTGTGTGTAGCGCTTGGAATCTGGTGTCTGCAGCTGTCCCCTCTAATTAGAATTGGTCATCAGGCTCTCTGGTTGAAGCCTGGAATCTGTGGTACCATTCTGTCTTGCCTCATCAATTGAGAAACCTTCCCCTGTTGTTATGTTGGGCTATCTGGATAGCTCGAAATCAATTGATATTCCATAACACACCCCCTAGATGGTCTAGTTTGGCGGCCATGATCAAAGTAGACTATGATCTTATCCCTGATGACCCTTCTCCCCCTATTCCCCGCACTATCACCCAGGAACAGATTGACCTCAGCAGACCCTGGGCATACTTTGATGGGGCAGCAGAAGAAGATGGCTGTGGTGGGGGGGCCATTCTACACTTATCTTGGAGGCACTCTTACAGCCTATCTATGGGCTTTAGAAGGGGCACAAATAACTTTGCAGAGCTTTCAGTAGCTTATCATATCATTTGTTTTGCATTGGAGAAGGGTTGCATTGCATTACAACTGTTTGGTGACTTTAAGATTGTCTGTGATTGGTTGAATAGAGTATCTTCTTGCAGGACTTTCACATTGAGACACATTCTTGATGAGGCTTTAAGATTGATTTCCATTTTTGACCATTTTTCATGCAATCATTTATACAGGGAGCGGAACACAGAGGCTGACCGTCTTTCCAAAGAAGGCGCGATCCGGGAGCAGGGCAACTGGCTAATCATCGAACAGATTGATGGGGAACACCACCAGTTCTATCACAGGCCATTTATGGACATTTTGAATTAAAGATCGGAATCTGGAACATAATATGTACATATTTCCTATGCTGTATTTGTTTTGATATGCGGCCATAGTTTTGGTACTGTTCATGTTTTTGGTATTATCTCCTTGCGAGGAACAAGATAATATATACTCTTGTTATTTTGTATCATTTTGACTCTCTTTGAGACACTGTCTAGGCTACTTCCCTGAGTGGATAGGGTAGGCGTTGTTCACTGCCTCTCCAGACGCAGTGTTTATCGATAGAAATATCAGAATATGCATATGCATCTACAGAATGTAATTTCTTTTACTAATGAAATTACGAATTTTCCATGGGAAAAAAAAAAATTAATTAAGCAAATGTACAGATGCTACAATGTTTTATGAATGAAAATAGTGGCTGCATTCTAATTTCCTCTAGGTCTGTAAATTACAAGTTTATAGACAAGATGGAGAAATTATATGGAAAATCATATATGTTTTGATGATTAAAGTATGTGCTCTTCCCAGCTAGAGATACAGCATTCTTAATTTTAAAAAAGGACCACCTGCAGGTGGGAATCCCTGAAGAATAAGTCTAGATGTACCTTAAAAAAGAAACAATCGCAATTTATAAATTTTAAGATACCTTTAAGCTGCCATGTTTCCCTTAGGATGTTTTGCTATATTCATATCTTTTGCAATGAATAATAACCGAAGCTACAATTATACAGAAAATCATTGTTTCATGTATTCGATCTTCAAGTTATGATGGGGATGAAGATTGTACCTTCAAATGAAGTGCTTCAGCTTCTCATAAGAATATTCGCTGTCAGCTCTAAATATCATCAAATGTTGGTGGTGGTGGTACAAGAGTTCGAAATGTGCATAATATTTGAAGTAGCTCATTTTACTCACCAACTGTTTCTTCAGGCACAGTATCAAGCGTCCAAAGATTGCCTTCTACCCCAGTAAAGAGTCATATAGGTAAAACTGCTGCAACTAGTCAAACAGTTCCCCATTTGTTCAGGATTAACTTGCCACCGTTTTCTTTGCCAACAACTACTTTAGGAAGCAGTGGTCTCAATCACAAGCCCTAAACCAAACAAACCAATCAAATCAAGGAAGTTGTTGTCCATTAACTGTTGCTCTTGCTCTGACTAGTAAAGGAAACTGAAGTGTCAAGCTGCCCCATTTGTTTGTTTCAGAGACATTAACAGTGCAAAGAGATGCATATTTCAAAACCCATCTCAATTGACTCTAGCTTTCCTGTACCCAAGCACTGGTTCGCACTGGTTGCAGCAGGCAATGCTGGGCAAATGTGTACCAAGAGCTCCGTCAAGAACACCCAACGCTTCTGTTTTTCCCGAGGCTGTTGAGATCGTTAATCAAGCATCAAATTCTTAATCCAGATCCAAATCTCTCCACTCTTATTTTCGTTTCTTCGCCTTGATGATCTCTTATATCTTTTTTACTGCCCAGATAAGGCATCCTCCTCCCGTGAGCCTTTTTTTTCTTTTATTTTCTCCTAATAAGTGCTATTTCTATGTCACATTTTTCTGTATCACTTTCTTCTACTTTGTCTTTAATTTCCTGCCACCACTCTTCTGCTTCTCCTTTGATTTCCTGCCGCCACACTTCTCTGCTTCTCCATTGTCTTTGATTCCTTGCCACCACACTCTTTTGATTTCCTGCCGCCACGCTCCTCTGCTTCTCCTTTGTCTTTGATTTCTTGCCACCACACCCTTCTGTTTCTCCTTTTGATATTGTTGTTATCTTCTTTTTTTTTGGGGCTCCTATAGGGTATTTCAGAGAGGCACTCTATTTCTAAATTTTAAGGTCAGGTCAGGGATTTTTTTTCGTAACTTAATTATGGTTTTTTAATTTTTTATTTTCACTTTTCCTTTTTTTCATGTTTGTTAAACAGACTAAGTGTGTTAAACCCTCTGGGTAGGAAATGTTCTTGTCTAGTTAAACGTCTCCTTCCAATAATAAGATAGATTTTAGCAATAAATTTTTAATTTTGTTAAATGTCTTTTTTCAATAGTAAGTAAACTAGATAGGCTCTAGCAATAAAAATTTCTAATTTTGTTAACAAAAAATTTATAATTTTACAAATTTTAATATTGTAAATAAATTTCTAAACCCTTATTTTTATTGAAGCAACTTTATTCACAATTACAACAATCTTTTATAAATCTTTTCTGAATTTTAAAACAAACTTACCAAAATATAAATCCTTTCTGAATTATATTGTAAATAAATTTCTAAACCCTTGTTTTAATTGAAGCAACTTCATTCACAATTACAACAATCTTTTATAAATCCTTTCTGAATTTTAAAACAAACTTACCAAAATATAAATCCTTTCTGAATTTTAAGACAAACTTACCAAAATATAAAATTTGTTCACTACATGGATAGCCTTACATATTCCCATATTTACCACTTCCTTCCCTTACATATTCCCATATTTACCACTTCCTTCCATAAAGTATGAAACTATTATTTCCTTAGTTTTCATCTCATACTAAGTCTTTTAAACTTCATTACTAAATTTTCATATAAATTTGCACATATTTTCTAAAATAAATTAAAATAATTTATAGTATTTTAAAATGATTTCACATCATTTTTATTGTTTATTATTTTTTAAATCATAAATATATATTTTTTATTAATCTTTAACTAATAAATATAAGAGAGACTACTTACTATCCCATAAATAAGAGAACATTAAAATAAGTTTGTCTATGTTTCTTATTAATTAAATTATCTAAAATTTTATTATTTACTATTAATATATAAAAATAAAATAATAATTCATTAAAACACTATTCCTTAATTCCAAAATTCATTTTTAATACCATTCAGTCTCAACATACAACCCATCATGTCAGAAAATAAAAGAAATCAGTCACGTATCCAAAAATACTGAAATGCATAAACATTATTTCCTTTATTCATGGTAACATGATGATTACAGGAGAAGGCGTCAACATGACTGAGATCAGTGGGATGAAAATGTAATTTGTAACCTGTTAACGAGGATATGAATTCTTAACTCCATTCATATCAACAGAAGTATTCTACCCATGATTCCCATACATCAAGAAAAAAAATTTAACCTACCCAAAAACGAAGGAACCAGAGACAGAGAACTACAAAATGGGCAAAAGCCCCGTTTTGGCACTAAAAACTCCCCTAGCCTCCTCCTTGCATTTCGTCTTCGTTATTGCTGTTGCAGAATTGCTCACAGAAAATCCTCCGTGGTATTTTCTTAGGCTAGGTTATTTGCAACATCATTCTGCGTTTCGTCTTCGTCATTGCTATGGTTGAGTTGCTCGTAATTCCCACACGAAGTAGACGGTCTCCGGATCCTGGGAACCCTGGAGCTCATGATGATCATTTTCATGCGCAGAAGAGATGACACCGGTCACAATAACACTACAGAAAACCGGCTCTACTTTCATCCAAAGCTTGGATTTCAATCTTTTACACTAAAATCAAACAAAATCGCCTATTTTCAGAGCAAACTTTGGCGTACAAGCAAAGGATGTGACATTAAAGTGCATTCCCCTCTTCTCAGCACATCTCGTTTATATAGTCGAGATTCAGTGTGAGTTCCATGGATAAAAAGGATACTTACGGTGGGTTCACTGATATTCTTAGATCCTTCCTTCCTGTTGCCGCGTAGCTCATTGGCATCTGCTGCCTGTACATTTTTGGAATCTTATCGGGTTCTGCGACAATTGATTCGGTTGCCTTCGTACCTAACATTTGTTCCCCGCTAGTTTAGCGTTTGTGAGGATGGTTGCTGGAAGCTTCACGGGACGAGATTTAGCTGCAAGGGTACCCATGGCCTTTCCAGATCTATATCCTGACAGCCTTTCGGCGATCCATTGCCTTGGAAAATTAAATAATTATTTTATTAAATATTAAAGGTTAGCTCTTACCTGGGTTCGTGGAAGACGCAGCGGAGATTCAGGCAAGATTTAATTGTAAATGGGAAGTGGATTATCTTACTGGCAAAGAGGAGTTATCCAGGGCTAACTGATTATCCCTGTCAATGGATAATCTCTACCTCAATCGCATCTTCCTCCAGAAAAAACCTATTTGTTGCGGTTAGCTCATGCGATGTGGTCAACTCTCACCGCTAAGTTAACCCTAGAGTGCAAAACACTTGTTTTGAGCAGATCTTGCAATAATACATAAATTCCTCTCCAAACGGTGTTGGATGCAGGTTAGTTAATTGCCCCACATTCGTCAGCATTCGGCAAAGGAAGAACGGTTGATCTAACAGTTTGCATTGTTACAATTTTAAATGACAAGGAAAAAAGGGTTTAGAAAGGAAAGTAATCTAGTACTCTAGTAAGAAGCATTCAAACAGTCTTACAAGCACGTGGTAACAAAAAATCCACATGAAAAATTATTGATGATTCTACCTTACATAGTCTCACATCCAAACTTTTTATCTAGTCATTTGATATTTATGTGAAAGAACTCTTAAATGCAAAACAAAAGTTGGAGGGTGTAGAAGCTAAAACGCAGGAAAGAGATCATAAAATTCATATAATAACAGTTGAGAACAAGGCTTTAACTGAAAGCAATAAAGTTTTAAAAGAACAAATGGCATTGTTACAAGAAGCTCTCCTGATAGGGAAGATAGAAAGGCAACACATGAATTGGGAAGACATAATGGCAACGCATGAAGGCAGATGTGCAAAACATAAAGAAATCTGTAGTGGAAAGTATAGAGGTGGTGAATGTGAAATCATCCCAGGATAAAGGGAAAATGATTGCCCAAATAAACAACTATGAAGAAAAAACAAGAAAAAAAAAAACAAAAGGAGATTCCACTAGAGTTTTCAAAACTTGGGCTCAAGTTATTAGCAATTCTACTAATAAGGAAGGAGAAACAAATATTCAGGTTGACAACATGCAAGATAGAGAAGGCAAGGAAAGACAAAATAGGGAAACAAACATAATTATTAAAGGGGTGAAAGACTATGGGAAAAATGAATGTATTGTTGAACTTGCAAGAGACTTCTTGAAAGACAAGTTGTTATGGCAAGGACAAATATGCCAAGTATGGAGGGTGGGTAAGTTTAGCAAGGAGAGAGTCGGGCCCATAAAGGTCATCATGCCTAGCTTGCTTGATAAATATATCATTCTAAGCAAGAAACATCTCTTGAGGGGTTCTCGTTTTTTCCTAGAAGAAGATTTAACTGTAAAACAATACGAGGAAAAAAGAGAGGAAATTTTAAAGGTTAAGACAGCAAGAGATGAAGGCAAGAGAGCATGGATTTATAAAGGCAAAGTTGTGATTACGCGATTTGGACCTCCTTCCAAAACAGAACCGCAAGATGGTAATAAAGAAGATGCAACAAACTTTTCAATGGGAAATCAGAAAGCAAGGTCAGTATGGGAAAGTAGGGACAAAGATTCAAATGTGAGTCTTGTTGTCAAAATAAATAGCAATCAAGTCATATCCAGGTTTCCTAAAGATTAGTTTGTTGGAACTATAGAGGTTACCCATGGAGATGAGGACCTGGGTTAGGGCCTATTGTGGAAGATAGAGACATAGTTTGCCTCACAGAAACACATGAGCATGAAGGGTGCAAGACACCTCTGTTTGAAGGATACTAGAAGATGGCAGTGTGGAACACGGCAGCAAGGAATGGCAAAGGGCACGGAGTATCATGGTTTTAGTAAGGGATAAAGAAGGTCGTCTCATTCAATTAGAAAAAGAAGACTCAAATAAGCAATTCATTTGGTTTAAAATATCAGAAAATGGAAACCACATTAGAATTGCAGCCTGCTATTTTGCGCCGCAGGTTTCAAAAATCTAAAAAGGTAGAGGGCTTGACCACAAAGATCCATTTGTAGCCTTAAAAACAAATATTCCAACATATTTGCAACTAGGTGAAGTCCTTATAGTGGGTGATTTCAATGCTAGGACTGAAGTGAGCAAGCTAGCATTCTTTGTTGTAAAGATGATTGCGACTCTATTTGGTTTACAAAAGACAGTAATCATCAGTGGGAAAGAATGTCAGAGGACGAGCGTTGTAATCTCTTTGGTGAACAATTGCTTACTCTATGTGGGGTGTTTGATTTAGTCATTTGTAATGGCTTGACTACATGGGCAAACTCTGGTGATTTCACTTGCAATACTTACAATGGAGCAAGTGTAGTAGATTATGTCATTTGCTCGCATGGTTTATGTGAGAAAATAGAGGAAGTTTTGATTGGAGATCAACTGTGGGACTTAAAATTAGATCACAAGCCAATTTATTTATGTTTCTCTTAGATCTGAAAGAAACAATTAGAGTAAAAAATTCAGCATGTCCAACAAAATCTCCCACAGGGCAGAATTCTTTTGACCCTAGAAAATTGTACTAGTTTCAAAATGACGCTAGAGAGGCTCTTCGAGAAGGAGAAAATCACAATTCACAGCCTTCATAGTCATGAATTAACACATTTAATTCAATGTGCACTTGCAAAGTGCAAAAGAGAAAAAATTAAGAAGTCTGAAACAAATTGCTTTCTGGTTAATGCTTGGTTTGATGAGGAATGCAAAAAGGCAAGGAGAATGTGGAAAGAGTCAAACAACGATAACATAAAGCTCAAAGCTTACAAGTAGTAATTAAGTGAGAAAAATGTCGATTTTATGGTTTCAAGGAGGGAAGAACTAATCTTCCTTAGGAAAAATAATCCCAAATTATTTTTGGAAGGAGCTCCAACCGAAAAAGATGCAAGCTGGAAATAGTATTACAGTTCTAAATGGTTTGACTATGCAAGACAACTCTATGAGCAAAATCCCAAGGTTGACCCTCCCCTCTTGGTCAACATTGATACTGAACTCTTCACGGTACAAGAAGTAGAGATGGGTATCAAGAAGTTAGGTGTTGGAAGCGCAAAAGACTTAGTTGAACTCCAAGCAGAATATCTAAAGTGGGGCTCAAATATTCTTCCACCTCATATTACAAAAATATTCAACAACATCATACAACAGGGGCTCCCCACAGATTGGACAACTAGTCTAGAAATACCTCTTTTCAAGAGCGGTGACGTCAATAATCCCTCCAATTATAGGACCATCATTATAAACCCTTTGTTTGCAAAGCTATCTGGAAGCATGATAGAAAACAAAATTAGAAAGTGGGCAGAAGAAAGAGATAAGCATGCTAAAGGGCAAGTCGGTTTTAGACCTAAACATTCCACAATTGATCATTGTATAACTTTAAGGCACATCATTGAAAAAGTTTGGGAGAAAAAGGAAGAAGTCTTTTGTTGCTTTGTTGATTTCATAAAAGCATTTGACTCGGTTCCTAGGGATAAGCTTTGGCATAGAATGGAGGAACTTGGGGTTCCTAAACATTTGAGAGAAGTTGTGCATAAGTTGTATGAAGAGGTGAAATTCAAAATTAGAACTTCAACAGGCATTTCTAAAAGTTTTAGAAGCGATATCAGGGTCAACCAAGGTTGCCCACTGTCTTCTACCCTTTTTGGTTTATATATCGACAAGCTTGAGGAGTGGTTAAATTTGCAAGGGGGTGATGGTATCTATTTGGGCAAGTTTGTTATAAGGCTTCTTTTGTATGTGAATGACCTTATTCTGATTGCTAAATCGGCTCTTGGTTTGCAAGAGCACTTACTATCCGTTGAGCATTTTTGTAGAAGTTTAGGGATGTAAATCAATATCACTAAAACGAAAGTAGTGGTTTTCTCTAAGAAAAGAAAACATAACCAGCATAAGTTCTACTTTGAAGGCAACATTCTGGAAGAGGTTGTGGATTGCAAATACCTTGGAATTGACTTCAACAAAAATCTAAGTTGGAATGGTTATAGAAATAAAAGAACTTTGGGGGTTTGGAAAGCATTTTATGCTTTTCAAAATAGGTGTAGAGAGGCAGAGTTATGGGACTGGGAAACCACTCAAACTCTCTTTGGGCTTCTAGTGATTCCAGTGATTCTCTATGGTTATGAACTATGGGCCAACAGTACATCCGACGTGCGGTGGAGACAAATTGAAAAAATTCAGAAGCATTTGATTACAAACAAATTCAAGATTGAAAGTGCAGTTTCTTATGCTATCTTGTTAAGTGAAACAGGGACTGCTCCTATTGAAGCAATTGCTATGGTGCGAGTGATAAGGTATTTTAAAAAAATTGAGCAAATGGAAGAGGGTAGATGGCCTAAGGTTGTCTTTAATGATAGATTGTGCAAGAGCAAAAAGTCTTGGATGTAGCAAAATAACAAATGGTTTAGTAAATGGGGTATTTTCTTGAACGCGTTTCTAATAAAGAACGAAGAGATAAAATCTTTTGTTATGGAAAAGTTCCACAAGCGTACTTGGGATGAGCTAGGAAGAAAGAAAAAGTACTATATTGAAGTGTTTAATCCCAGTCATAGTCATCAACCAAAAGCATACATAGAGGCCAATATCTCTTGGAGAGCCAAAATTCTTATTGCTCAGTGAAGGATTAATTCTCATCAACTCCATTGTGAAACAGGGTGCTAGAAAAGGCCAAAAGAAGTGTGGGGGGAAAGAGTATGCATTTTTTGTTCTTCTGGAAAAGTGGAAACAAAAAAACATTTCATTTTAAAATGTGAGGCTTCAAAGGCAACAGGGAAAGTTATGTAGATATGTTGGTAGCTAGCTCTTGGGATAATCTATTTAGCGAGGGGTTTATGGAGAAGTTGGGAGCATTTATTTTGAAGCTTCACAGAAAAAGGGTTGAATACATCAAGCAGATGAAGAAGCAATCTGTCCCATAGGCTATCTTTATCTTCGTGGATGTTAAAATAATTTATTTCTTCTTTCTATTAGATTCCAAATATGGGAATGAATTTAATATTGCAATGCTTTTTTAAGAGTCTAACATTGCAATTTACTAGTGTTTGATAGCGAATCTACATCTACGAAATTTGGTAATTAAATTTAATTTTAAATCCTATTAAAGCACAAGTGTAATATAATTTAATTTTAAATCTTATTAAAGCACAAGTGTAATATGGAGTGTTGTTTCCCGGATGCAGGTGACTGAAAGGTTCATTGGTACGAAGGAGGCGCGCAAGGAGGGCAAGTGGCAGCCCACTAGCGCCAGCTGTTAATGTAATAGGCCGGAGCGCCGGCCTTGCACAAACATATTAATGGCAGCATTAACACTGCCCTCCCTGCAACTTGTTTTAGGAGCGATGGCACCCGGTTTGATCTTCATTCCCGCTGCTCCTCTGCACGCCTTCAGCTCCATTAAGGCGGCAGTCCCTGGCGATTCTCCGAGCGATAGCTCTACCCCCTACTTTTCTTCGGCTCTGGTTCATGGTGCTTCTAGCCATAAGCGTGTTCCATTTCCTGTGTATGCAGAGTGTTCTCTCCTCAATCGGTTCCCCGCTATTCCCTCTCTGTTTGTCTGTCTTTGCTGTGCCTCAAGCG
Source organism: Pinus taeda (assembly GCA_000404065.3). Lineage (NCBI taxonomy): Eukaryota > Viridiplantae > Streptophyta > Pinopsida > Pinales > Pinaceae > Pinus > Pinus taeda. The sequence continues at coordinate 356,367 of APFE030400325.1, read as the reverse complement.
CCATTACCATCCCCGACATCCATTCGGCTCTGGTTCCTGGTGCTCACAGCCACAAGCGTGCTCAGTGTCCGCTATTCTCTGTGTATTCGCCCCTCATTCAACTCCTAGCCATCCCACCTCCGTTTGTCTGTCCTGCTCTTATCAATATGCCTAGAGAGAGGCTCAGAATGGGGTGCAGACGCGGCAGTTCACGTGGTCGAGCCACCCACCAGCATTCCTCAACCACTTCGGACCCCTCATCGGATGCTTCGGAGTTTTTTTGCTACAGTTATCCTGCTACGAGAAGTGGCAGGGGTAGGGGAAGGGGGCAAGCTAGAGCCAGTGTCTGTGTGCATCACTCGCATCTGCATACTGCCCGTTTCCGCATTCCTTGTTCTCTGGGAAACTCATCCTTCATCGTTTCTGTGACAATTGAAATGTGTGAGAATGCTATGGGTTCGGGGGAGGTTCATCATGGGGCTCCTGTGGAACAGAGGTTGGCAAGTCAAAACGTCACCCAGTGCCAAGTTACAGGAGGATTGCCAATTATGAACATTGAAGCCAATGTCGGCCCAAGCGCGCTAGCGATAGGAGACCCTTCAAGCTCAGCGGCCCATCCTTCTGACTCCAAGGACTCAGACCAATTTGGGTGCCGAATCATAGAAGAACAACCGTCAACCTCGGATGAAGATTGAACTAGTCAGCGCCTCTGGTTTTTTTGACCGGCTACCGAAGAAGAAGTTCAACTCCCTCTCGGTTTACAATTTTCATGCTTGTTTCAGGTCTTTGTCAATTCTATATGTCGGAGTCTGTTTATGTTTATGTTTATGTAGGAATCTGTCCAAGAGACAGTTGTGCTCAAGTCAGTCCTGTATCATTGTATGGGTCAGTTTTTGAGTTTTTTGGAATGGTCACTGTCCAAATTTGGAATCTGATGTTCTTTGAAATTAAAAACTCTGATGTAAGTCATCATGCCGGTTCTCTAGTCAGGACATCAAGAGTTTTTTGCAAAAATGCCAACTCCATGGCAAGAACTCTCGAGGCATCTGCCTCTCTGTAATATCTTTTGTATGAATATAGGAGTAGACCAATTGAGAAAAAAAAAAAATATGGAGTGTTGTTGTTTAGTATATTTAAAAAATAATCGATAACAATTATTAGATGCTTGAATAAATTCATAAATTTAATAATAAAACACATTTAAACATGACGAAGTGAAGTAACAGAAGTAATTAACGGACTAGATAGTCTTGGAGCAAAATAGAGATAGGCGCATACATAATTTTGGATGAAACAATAGCCCCAACATCATATTTTGTTACAAAAATTAAGAGTTTATTGAAATGTGTTTGTGTATATTTTATTCCATCCTTCAACTTATGAAACCAAATAAGGAGGAGAAATTACAATGTCAAGTATCTTTATATTAAATAATGTATATATGTGATATAAATAATTGTTTTCCCCGATGGGGGTGCTGGACCAGGGCAGCCACCTGTCACGTAGTGTTTAAGGTGGGGGAGGGCAGGACATTAGCTCCTCCACCACGCCATAGTTAATTCCCCTGAGTTCGCGTGTGTGAACCGTTCATTCCCTCCGATCTGCATTTGTTTCGACGTGATGGCATTGTTCCTCCTTTGGCTATATCTTATTGATGGTAGTTTTTTCTGATTGTCAAACATTTTTATGTGTTTTTCACCTCTCTCCTTGCTCGCATCCTCTTCGGCTTTTGTTCCAAGGTGGTGTTCTATTCAGTCCGCCACAGTTGTGCCCTAAGCATCACCCTCTCACTCACTCCAGCTACTGAAGAAACTTTCCTTCTTCGAGCCTCTCTGGTGGACGCTCCTTTGTTGGTTCTGGCAGGATCCTATCTTCATTTCCCTCTTGCTCCCGAGGTTCTCCACCTTGGCCACTTGGGGGATGTTTTTGGAGTGATTGATGTCGAACCTATGATTCTTGCCTTCGTAATTCTAGGCATGAGGGTGGTGTTTTTGTTCTTGGGGTGGTGACTCTGGGTCTAGGGTGTCGATGGTCTCTGGGATTTCTTACATTTTGGCTCCTGCTTTCTGGGGATTCTGGTCTAAACTCACCCCTCCTTGTTCTGCTTCATCTCAGGTGCTGACTTTTTATTTCCTTTCAATTTTGTCTCCGGTGCGGACTTTTTATTGCCTTTCAATTTCGTCTCGGGTGCTTGTTTCCTAATACTCGACTCTCGCCCCTAGGTTTTCTATCCTTTCTGTCTTGATTTGGCTATTCTCAGGTGGAGAATTTAGGGTGGTGGGGCTCTTGGTGTTGGTTCTCCTTCTCTCTCTAGTCTGCAGCTAGTCTTGGTTGGTTTTGGGTGGCAAGTAGTATTTTTGGGGGAGTCCCTCTTTTCTGGTTCTGTAGGTCCCTTTTGCTCTCCATTATGAAACCCAACCCCCGCTCCTCGCGCATAATTTCTCTAGCAAAGCCAGAAGGTACTCGCCCCCCCACTAAGTCTCAGGGTGATGTTGTTTATGTTCGAGAGGGAAGCTCCAGGCGGGGAGTGAGAGACTTTGATTGTGGGGGTTGAGGCGCTCGTGGGGGTCGTAGCTCGTCAGTTACTTCCAGGGCAAGTTGTCACCGTCAAGCGGTCTCGCAACTCGGTCATGATGTAGGTGTGGTTGGTCGCGAGCAAGGTCATCTTCATGGCTCCGCAACATAGGGCTGCTCTAGCCAAGGTCGTTATGGGTTCACAGGTCAGACGCCTTCCAGGAGGTCAGGTCCTTCCTCGACAATTCTTGAATAGCTCCAATTTGTCTTTTCTCATCTAGATGCCCGTGATCAAGCTTATAGGGATGAGCACGAGGCTGTCGTGGTGAAATTCGAGCAACCCTAGTACTTTCAGTGCTATGTTCGTGAGAGGGTGGTCATAGTCTGGCATGGCCAAAATTTGCTAACTGGAAAGGTTGAAAAACTCAAAACCTGGTTCTCTCGCTTTGAGCACCATGTCAACTGCATGTATCGTCTATCGCCTCCCCCAAGTATTGGGTCGGACAGCCTCGCTTCAATTACATCTGATGATTGATTATGTTCATCGATGTGTTTCTTGTTCTGTTAGTTTTCTGGAATGTTAGGCCTCTTAGGCTCTAGACCTCTAAGCTGGCAATTTTGCTTTTTGTATTTTGTATGGTCATCGAATTGGTCAACAAACCTGGTTGGGGTGAGACCACATGCTTTTTGATATCCATGTATATACTTTCTAATTAATAGAAATTTCGACTTACAAAAAAAAAAAACAAACAAACAAATTAGGGTAACAAACTATTTGTTTAACTTTAAATTTATACTCATCCTAATTCATCAGCAAATAAATAATTTATTATAGAATTTCTATATCAAAAAAATCGAATTAATATGCAGTCTCTTGTGTCATATTAATCACTTCGCAAAGAATTCATATGTAATAAAATACCTAACATAAAAATTTGCAATGTCTAGTATATTAAAATAAAAAAATTAGTTACACAAAGGATTAAGTGTAAATACAAAATTTTCCGAAAAAAATAAAAATATTTTTATTTTATGGGTGACCTCCCAGGAATTCCTGGTTACCTAGTGCAAGCCCCAAAAGTGATGAGTGACGCTATGTGATTTATTTCACTAGTTTCAATCACACTTCTTCACCCCTGTGAACATCACCCAATGCAATGAGTGTTAAGTGGACTATTCAAAAATCATGAGAAATTAGTCAGTTACGACTACCTCTCATGGAAATGGTCATAGATGAATGACTTACTTAATGCAGTTGAATCCCAAAAAAATGATATCTAATATAATGCACTGCAAAACCCCCAATACTTAATTCAAAAGAGTGAAGGGAACTCTACTTGAATGGTTCATGAGGCACAATACTTGCTAAGGTTTTGCAAATGGGGTAGCAAGCTAAGTGGGCTTGATTGTGGGGAAAACTCCACAGTTAAGCGTGCTTGAGCCAAAGGAGATCTAGGATGGGTGACCTCCCGGGAAGTCCTGGTTACCGGGTGCAAGCCCCAGAAGTGATGATTGACGCTATGTGATTTATTTCACTAGTTTCAATCCCACTTCTTCTTTAATCATGAGCAATGAGTGCTAAGTGGACTGGACTTACTTGGACTAGTCAAAAATAATGAGAAATTAGTCACGAATGACTTAAGTGGACTATTCAAAAATCATGAGAAATTAGTTACGAATGACTTACTTGGACTATTCAAAAATCATGAGAAATTAGTTACGAATGACTTACTGGACTATTCAAAAATCATGAGCAATTAGTTACCATTGACTTACTTAACGCAGTTGAATCCCAAAAAATGATATCTAATTACTTTATATTTTTAAAATCATGAGAAATTAGTTGCGAATGACTTACTTAACACATTTGAATCCTAAAATTCTCTACATTCCGCCCGCTCTGCAACCTGCAAGATCTGCATTCTGCGCGATCTGAAGCCTGCGAGCACGCCCGCTTTCTACGCATTCTAAAGCCTGCGAGCGCGTCCGCCGAGGGTTCTGCTGCAGGCCGCGACTGACCTGGCTGGGTCTGCTGGCTCTTCATTGTGGAGCTGACTCCCCCACAGGGGCCTTCCTCTCCTCCTCCGCCTTCCGCCGCCGAGGCCTTCAAAACCTTGTTGGCCTCTCTGCCCAAGGCGAGATGCATGGAAGCTGCAAAGTTTGTGAAAAAACTAGAAGATATCCTTGAGATCGCCCTTCCGCCAAAAGGACCGATCCAAGTATCCTTGTCTCTGGCAGATCGTGCTTTGGTTGGTCAGTTTACAGGACTTTGGCCTTCCCCGAAATCAACTGAGAACTGGGTTGCCAGGAACTGGGCACCTTTGATAAAAAACAAGTTACCTCTTACTTCCTCGGAAGAGGATATTTCTTGTTTGAATTTTCTGCAAAAGAGGACAAAGATCTCATATTCAGGAATGGCCCCTACTTCATGGGCCCTCAAGGTCTGTATTTAAATAAATGGATGCCAGACTTCGATCCGGCGGTGGATGTGGCTACAACGGTCCCGGTGTGGATGAGACTCCCCAACCTTCCAATTCACTGCTGGAACTGGGACTCTTTGAAGCATATAGGAAATACCCTTGGGAAATTTATAGATAAGGCCAATAGCAAAGATCAGTATGACTGTGCCAGAATCTGTGTGGAGGTAGATCTGGAGGTCAGACTATCGGAAGCCATCAAAATAGTAGTAGGTCACTGGACTCATGTATAGAAACTGGATTATGAGCAGCTGTCATTCAAATGCCAGAAGTGCCACGTCTATGGACACTTTGCCAGAGACTGCCCGTCCAAAGGGGTGGAAGCAAAAGGGAAGGAAGATGAATGGAACCAGGCAAAGCATTCCAAATCTGCTCATAAGAAGAATGCAAATGCAAATGCGAAAGCTCCCCAAGCGGATCCTGCTTAGAAACCATCCATGGAAAGCCAAGGGAACAAATTCAAGATCCTTGGATCTGAAATCATGACCACCTAGGAGACAAAAATCCCAAAGGAGGCCTCTCCATCTAAAGCCTCCCCCTCCAACAAAAGTGTACCAGAGAAATCCAAAGGGAGGATATCAGAAGAGGAGGAGGAAACCCAAGAGTCCGAGGAATCGGAGGAAGAAGGGGAAATAGGTGAATCACAGTCTTCTCCTAGAAGATCTACAAGAGGACGCAAGTCTGCAAAGGAAAAAAGAGAACAAGAAACTTATAAGGACAAGCTCCAAGGCAGCCAGCCAACGTTAGAGAAACTGCTAGCAAAAACCCCGACGATGACGAGGATTCAATACCAGGGCTCCAAGGGAGCTCATCACAACAAAAGTAAATGATGAAGATAGTCTCCTAGAATTGTAGGGGAATGGGCACCAAAGCCAAGGAAGAAGCAATGAACAGTTTAATAAGACTGGAAGCCCCGGACATCCTTCTCATCCAGGAGACTAAATTGGAGGACTTAGCTTTCCTCCCAGCAAGCAAAAATTGTTGGAATAAAGACGGAGCGCATGCAACCTCTGCCCGTGGAGCTTCGCGAGGACTTGGGTAGCTCTGGAATCCTAATAAGTTCTCATTAATCTCTGAGTCCCTGAACACTCATTGGATTTTTTTAAAAGTGCATCATTTAGAATCTAAGGAAATTATTTGCCTATTCAATGTATATGCTCCTAATAATGCAGGTGAGAAAAAAATTATGTTGGGACTCCATAAAAAGCTTGGCAGATCTTGAGAACTTGGAAAATATAATCATAGCCGGAGACCTCAACCTCACCCTCCTCTCGTTAGAAAAAAGAGGAGGCAGTATCGTCAGGGATTCGACAAGAGAATTAGTGAAAGACCTCATGCAGGATTGGGATCTGATAGACATTAAGTCGATTATTGGTAAGTTCACTTGGTCAAATAAGAGAGTTGGTTTGGGTTACATAGTGGCAAGACTTGATAGATTTTTGGTTCAAAGCTCCTTCCTACTTCTTGGGTTAGAGGCTAGAATGCGCATTCTTCACAATAGTGTATTAGATCACAAGCCCATTAGCCTAGAGCTGCTGACCCCCAAGGATCTGGGGCCTATACCTTTCAGATTCAGCTAACTCTGGACCAAAGAGGCAGACTTCATGGAAAAGGTCAGAGATCGCTGGAAAGATCTAGTCAAGGGCTCCGCCTTTTTTGTTTGGGAGGAAAAACTTAGAAGGGTAAAAGCCATGCTGAAAAATTGGGCTAAGACCCTGCCAAACCCTGCTGCTGAAAGGAAAAAAATCCAAAGTGCTCTAGAAAATCAACATCTCCATCTATAAGCAGTTGAAATTGCTAAAGATGATTTGGAAAAGGAGGCCCAGCTTCAGCAAAATTTCCACAAGCCCTGTCTAGCAGAAGAAGAATATTGGAGGCTCAAGTCCAGGAGTCTTTGGCGACAGAAACTCCTCTTTTTTCCATAAACAAGCCCAAGCTAGGAAAGGCCACAATTCCATCTCTGAAATAAAAGAAGATAGCTGCACACTAAAGGATTTTGCCAGCATCAAAAAGGCAGCCTCAAAGCATTTTGAGAAGCTGTATAGGGAAGACATAGAAGCTGGTCAAAACGATATTCTGTTGGACGTTGTCCCCAACCTTATCTCCTCCAGAATGAACTAGGCACTTGAAGGCAAAATCACTCAAAATGAAGTCAGGGAGACCCTCTTCGCAATGGACCCCGATAAAGCCCCTGGATCGGATGACTTTACTCCTAGATTTCTTCAGACCTGTTGGTAGATTGTTGAGAAGGAGTTCTTCAAAATGATTCAGAAGTCCCAAGACTGTCAGAAAATTGGAGGCTATACAAATTCAACTTTTCTCGCCCTTATCCCAAAAGAAAAAGGAGCAAACTCTTTCAGTAGATTTCGCCCAATCTCCTTATGCAATATTGGGTACAAAGTGATAACTAAAGTGATAGCTAACAAGTTGAAGAAAATTCTCCCCAAAATGATCCCGGAGAACCAAGGTGGATTTATTCATGGCAGGCAGCTTGTGGACAATTTCATTCTGGTCCAAGAGGCAATTCATTCCAGCCTTCACCGAAAGGAAAAAGGTATGGTTATTAAACTAGATCTAGCAAATGCTTTTGATCATGTTAGACATAGTTTTTTGTTTAATGTGTTGCACAAACTGGGGTTCGGTCAAACTTTCATCAAGTGGATTAGAGCCTGTATTTCGGAACCTTGGATTTCCCCCCTGGTGAATGGTAGGGCTGCTGAGTTTTTCAAAGCCTTTAGAGGGCTGAGGCAGGGGTGTCCCCTCTCACCCCTCCTATTCATGCTACAGGCTTCTGTCCTCAGCTTTTATCTGGAAAAAAAAAACAGCAAGATCGAGACATCGCTGGCCTGTGCATTGCAAGAGGGGTAAAAAGCATCAATCACGCCCTCTTCGCTGATGATACCTTACTGCTGGGGGCTGCAACTCCTCATTGAACAATTAAATTTAAAGAAGTGCTAGAAGACTATTGTAAGGCTTCGAGCAACGTATTAAATAATGGCAAATGCCATATCTACTATTGGAATATACCTGCTTCAACTGCAAGCTCCATTGCCAGATGTCTAGGCTTTGCAGCCTCAACTTCTTGGTCCTCATTTAAATATCTTGGATTGCCCATCTTTCACAAGAGTGCCTTGAGCAAAGACTGGTATCCCCAGTTAGATAAATTCAAAGCAAAAATGCAGGCCTAGGGATCCTCTTGGCTCAACATTGCCGGAAAATCAGTGCTCATGAAAGCATGCTTAGCAGCATTCCGTTATTCAAATTCTTTGTTCTCTTGGCGCCTGTGGGAATCATTAAAAAGATGGAGGAGCTAATAAGAAAGTTTTTCTAGAAAGGAGGAAAACAAAACGAGAAGAGGATTCCCCTTGTCAACTAGGAAATAGTCACCAGACCAATTCAGGAGGGAGGACTGAACTTCAAAGACCTCAGTGTACAAAACCTAGCCATGGGAGCCAAACTGATTTGGAAAATCATAGCTCCAAATCTAGGTTGGGTCCAATTTGCACTGTGGAGGAAATACTTCAGAGGATCAAGACTTAGAAGCCTAGATCGGCCCAAAAATCAATTCATAACCCCTTTCAGCATGATCAGCAGCAAAATTGGCTCACTGATAAGAAATCATTCCTTTTGGATTCCAAGAAATGGGAAATGCATTAACATGTGGAATGACATTATTCTGAATAGACCCCCGCTGGCAGACTCGAGAGACATGACAGAGTTGAAACAATGGATGAAAGAGGCTAGCATCAGCACGCTATGGGATCTCTCAAACTGGAATGGTGACGTTTGGACGGGTTGGAAACAACTCCTAGTTCCACCCGCCTTACAAATAGAACTGGCAATGTTCACCACGAAGATGCACGGGCTGGCTCCAATCCACGCACGGAGACAGGACATGAGAGGTTGGGGCTCGAATCTAGCAGGTTACACGGTGGCTCAGGGCTACACTAAATGTCTGGAGTGGCCCCACGTGCCTCCCAATCCTGCCCCCTGGGTAGGCATTTGGAAACTCCCTTCAATTCCAAAAATTGATCACTTCTGTTGGCTTCTTTGCCACCAAAAAATTCTAACTGAAGACGAGCTTCAGAAAAGGGGCATCTCTGGGCCTTCAAGATGCTCGCTTTGCAAGGAAAACTTGGAATCCGCCCTTCACCTCATGATCGAGTGCAAATTCGCAGTTTTCATTTGGCAGAAGCTTCTTGGTTCTTGGAAGTATAAGTTCATCTTCCCCTCCTCAGTTTCAGACCTGTTTGAGGGCTGGATGGCTAGATATCTAGGCCCATATCCAAAAAATAAAATAATTAGGGCAGCTTAGAGTGCTCTGCCTAAATTCATCAGCTGGCAAGTTTGGCTGGAAAGGAATAGAAGGATATTCCAAAATAAGGAACAGGACTTCAGAATAGTTGCCAATTCAATGAAATGTCAGCTAGTTGAGTGGCTGGGAGACAAAGGAGATGATTCAAATCTAAGCCAGCAGGACATTGATTTGGGAGCTGCCCTCAATTTCAAATTTCAAAAATCGAAAAGCACATCTCCAACTCTTAAAGACTAGCAAATCAGGAAAACGAAGAATATTTTCAAGCTTGGCTATCCACACAAACACTTCCCTCTCTCTTCTTTGATGGGGTAGCCAAAGGGAATCCAGGAATTTCTAGAGCTGGAGGGCTCATCATAAACCCAGATGAAACATATTCGCATAGATTTGCTTGGGGATTAGGGCATTCCTCAAGCATACAAGCTGAAGCGATGGCCCTTTTTCAAGGAATCAAACTCCTCAAAGAGCTGAGCCTCAAGGAGGCAAATGTCTTTGGGGATTCCTAGGTTATCATCAAAGCAGTGGCGACCAATTCTAATCCAGCGAACCTGCAGCTAGCAAGGATAATTACAAGGATTAAAGGTATGGCAAAGTCCCTGAAATTGAAATACTTTCATGTTTTGAGAACAAATAACAAAGAAGCAGACATTGAGGCAAACAAGGCAGTCAAGTTAGTTGCCGGAACTATTCTTAGAGATAAGGAAATCTTTTGGGGCCCAATCCCCTAAAGAGCCATGTTTTATTGCATATTATTGAAACAGTTTGTTTGTATTTTTAAGCTCGGGAACTCAGCAGCAAAAGTCCACTATATAAAATGTAAAAAGAGGAGCCTGATAAGCGTAGGCGCTATGTTCCTCTTGCTGGAGAGACATGCATAAATCTGCCCCTCTTCTTGTAACCGAATTTGTGGCTCTTTGCTAATCAGTTAATGAAATCCCATAACCGTTTTTGTAAAAAAAACACATTTGAATCCCAAAAAATGATATCTAATTACTTATATTTTTAAGTTATGATTACAATTGTAAAGACAAAAGATAAAATCTTATTTTTGTAGTGTTCACTTAAATTTTATTTTTTTATATTGCATCATGATTTAAAATTGAATTATGAAAATATATAATATAGCTAAGGTTTATTAGGAGCCCACAGGGCTTTGGATTGACGGTGAATGGGTGCACTGTTAATTCACTCCTTGTGATAGGTCACTGGTTCAAATCCCCCATGGGTGCTTACCTACCGAAAAAAAAAAAAAAAAAAAAAAAAAAAAAAAAGAAAAAAAAAAGAAAAAAAAAGAAAAAAAAAGAAAAAAAAAAAGAAAAAAAAAGAAAGAAAGAGTTTATTGGGGAAAATTATTAAACCAATTCCATTCCACAAGGGAAAAATATGAAGAAAATAAGCAAGGGGAAATAAGTGTAACATGCATTGTGTTTTTTTTAAAGAAAATATTATTTATGTAAAAATCCATAAATTTGGAAATTAAACAAAAAAAACATAGTAAATAAATAAATCAATAATTAATTTACAAGGACACTTGGCTATTAGAGGTTTTTTATTTTTTTTTTTATTTTTTAACACAATTTTTAATTCTGAAAATTTTATTTTAAACCACATAAAATTAGTTTAATAATTAATTTACGAGGACACTTGGCGATTAACAATTTTTTTTTAGTTTTTAATTTTTTAAACAATTTTTAATTCTGAAAATTTTATTTTAAACCACATAAAATTAGTGATCCATTAGTCAAAAATTAGAAATTCAAATTTTAAAAATAAATTTCAATTTGTTTAATATTTAATTTTACCAAAACTTTAGTAAACTTTGCAAATAATTTCTAAAAATTTACAAATTAATTAAAGTCAAAGCATTTTGACCCAAATAAATTACAATATACTCTACCTTGGAAAAATATAATAAAGTATCCACACTATACTTGTTCAAATTGAATATATATATATATATATATGGGGCAACACAAATTTTATGAAAAATCTGTAATATTGATTCATTTTCATAAAAATAATAATAATAATAAAAATGTATACACTCATTTAAATTTATCATTCTAAATCTCATCATTTAGAATTTAATTAGTATTAATAAATATTAGATTCTTAGTAAATGAAATTCTTTAAATTTAAAAATAGTATTAGTCAAGTTGATATGAATTTATCAATATCGAAAGTTAAGACTCAAAAGTTAAAATTGAAATGCACAATGGACAATGAAGCAATATTATCGGAATCAAACAAGTTATAGAACCGCTGGACTCCAAAAGCGGGAATTTGACAAAAATAATAATAAATTATAACATTGATATCCATATAACCAAAATAGCATCGTGTACAATCTCATTGCACCAAAAATCCACCGACAAAGAGACTCTAAATGACCTCTATAGTCCAAAACAAAATCATGCTACAACAAATATCTAGATATCATCAATATCATGGGTTATAATGGGATCCTCATCATTACTATCAACCTCTAAACATTAAAATAAGATTGAAAAAACTTAACATATCAAATCAAGATTTTGTTTGAATGATGGGTTCTTTTCTCCTGAGTGTCATGATAGAGGAGTTCAACAATCAATACCATCAATATCGAAGTACATAGAGGGAGATTTTGAATGAGATTTAAAATTATACTTTCTCATACCAAATCCAATGAGGTTGAAACCACTTGGAAACATCCTGGAACAATTAATGGTAATGTTAAAAATTAAGTAAAACAGTGATTATGAAAGATAAAGTAGAATGTCACTTTACAATACCATTAATTACATAGCATTAGTAGGGTCCTAGGGTTGAATATTAAGCTTGCCCACTCACAAATTATTGCTTCTGGGAAAAATTCAGGGGATACACTAAGAATCTTTTGACCAGAGATTCCTAAAACCACCCATTTGGGGGAAATAGGTTGCCCACATTGGAGAAAAGTTCCCCCTTATGCCTTCCCAAGTTTCCCCAAAAGGGAGATGTGGAAATGTTCCCAGGAAGCACACCCCATCCTAGGGATGTGATCCCATGAAACATTGATATATGTCCAATGACAAATAAACCTATCTCAGTATAAAATCCAACACAAAATATCAAAACATTAAAGTTTGTAATGAATTACCAAATTAAAATTGGTTCTTTACAAAATTAATTAGCAAACACATCACATGAATGCAGTCTAACTATTTTAGGTTGTCTTTTTTTCTAAATATATTTCTAATCAATTTATCCAAAATTACACTCAAATATAAATATTAAAACTATATTAGTGTATATAAAAACAAAAACAAAAAATTTAGGGAACATTTGATATGGGTCTTTATTCACAATCCAGAAATAATATTTATTTCCAAAATAGTTATGCTTTTCTAATGAATTTACCTCAAATTAATTAATTAAAAAAAATATCATATCAAACATGTGTCATATTTTGCATGTGGTATTGATAAGACATAGTATTGACCCATGGTATTGTAACAAAAACTCACTGTAAAGAATATTATTCAACTCATATATTAATTATTTTTATAATAATAATAATTTAAAATAAAAATAAATTTAATCAATTTTTATGATTTTTTAAATATAGACAATATGAGATGTATCATAAATTGTTTTGATACTTATTATAGATTAACATCTCATAAATTGTTTTGATACTTATTATAGATTAATGCTAATTTGCATTTACAAACCATTTAATTTATATGACCATATTAGTTATTTTGAAAATAAAAATAAAATAGATTTTCTCATAAAATAAATCATTTAATTCATTTTCTTCGTAAATCAATGGCACTAAGTAGTTTCAAGATGAAGATAAGGTGGATCTTCCTATAAAATAAACCCTTTAATTCATTGTCTTCAATATGTAAACTCTCTTTCTGGCTAAAGATGTTGTGACGTATTCATACCATGTAAATATGATCATCATATGCCAGTGTTGCACAAAGACTAACGACCTTTCTATGGTTGTCGTCTAACTAGTTGGAGGAATTGCCCGGAAAGTTATGGAAATTCCGGTAATATTTAGAGAAAATCCGGCAAAGATTTTTGTAAATCCAAGTTATAGTTGTTAAATTTCAAAATTTTAGGTGTCTTAGACGTTTTTGATGGTGCTGAATCCATTTCCACCATCAAAAACACCATTCAAACACTGCCTCTACAAAATCTTTTGAAATTCTTTTACCCAGATTCCAACCGCTTTTAACCGTCCAGGCAATTCCTCCACCTCAATAGAAGATTCCCTTTCTATGTGGTAGCCACCTCATCACAAATAAAAAAGTAACACAAAAAGCCCGGTTCAAAATAAAGCACAAAATAACATCTTTTAAATTATCTATTCTGTCATCTTTACTCTGCTTCTGTTCTTATTTATTGGTCATTGTTGTCAGTATATTGGTGGGAAGATGAGTATTTCAGTTTTAGGATTTCTGTGATTAGTGTAATCAGTATTACGGTATGAATATACTCTTAGAGTCGTCGCATCAGTTTATGCATAGACATTTTGGACCAAACAAATGTGGTCCGCCATCAAAAGGAGATAATTGTTATGATCAAAAGGAGATAACGGTTATGATTAGCCATTGTTTTAGAAAGTGTAAAAAGATAACCGTTATGATTAACAATTGTGTCAAAAAGTGTAAACAGAGGTTGATAAAAATGTTAAATTGAAAGAATTGTATTTTGGTTTAAAATAATAACATATGGACTCTGCATTCAGAGGACTCAGAATTAGAGCCGCTGAGAATGATTTTAAACAATGATAATCACGAAGACACCACTCAAAGACATTAGAGACAGATGGCCCCCAATCGGGATGTGGAGAAAAGTAGGTGAAGGCGACAGGCGAAATTATGATCATGGCAGGACAGAGGGGCTAATCCATACGTACGACACTGTCCTTCTAGCCAGAGCAATGAACTGTGTGTTAGCGCACTTCTCAAAAAACTGGAGTGGGGGAGGTGGAATGAAAAGGATTAGCAGTAGTGGCGGCGATAGTGGAAGGAGGAGAGGGACAGATGCAATGTATTATATGAAGGTGGAGAAGTTTAGAAGGAAGGGTAAACCACGCTGGGAGGTAGAGGAGGAGGGTGCAACGTAAACAAAAGGAGCTTCCAAGGAGATTACGGATTCCGGGTATGTTAACTCTGAGACCCCTTCAATCCTTTTCTCTGTAATGACTGGTAAAATGGATAAATTTAATACTTTTGTAGCCTCTTAGGAAGAAAAGGGTTGGCATGAAGTCGCTTTTCACTCAGCTATGCATTGTGAGGGTGAATTGGGTCAGAATCAGGGAAGGGTTCTTGATGGGTGGAGGAATTATTGCCATGAGAATAGTCTAGGAAGAAATTTGGGGGGTTGTATCAACCAACCCATTGCAAATGAAAAGTGGGAGTCTGTAGGGAGTGATACGAACACCCTGTACCTAGCCCAGCAATTGATCCGAATGACTGAAGGCCTTCTTAAATTCTTGTATCCCAAAAACGATAAGCATTGAAACACCCAAACAAATGGCGATGACTGTAGCAAGAGAAGAGGAATAACCACCAAGAAAATTGAGGAGGAAGACAGTTATGCTAAACTTCAAAAACTGACCTCTGTGAATGAAAATTGTCGACAGGATAAGGTGAAAAGCAGGATGGCGCGCCCGGGTCATGGCAGGGGGTGGGGAAGTAGAGGACGTCCGAGACAAGGGAATCAAGAGGACTGGCTAACAAATGCTCCAAGTAGCCAACACAGAGGGAGAAGATCTACTTTGACAGTAGTCCAGGACGCTGCCAGAGCTTATAGGGAAGGCACAGATGAAGATATTCGTCAGATCATTCAAGAAATGGAAGCCAGTGTGATGGAGGAACAATTTGATTATGAGACAGAGGAGTGGGTAGAAGTGATCAGAGATTTGGGGAACATGCGAGGCAGGTTGACGCTATATAGGCAGACTCTTCATATCTACTAGGTGTTAAAACGCCTTCTTGTTAAAGCTCTGGAGTAGGTGGCGAAGGAAATGACCGAAATTGCAAACGGCATGCCAAACCTGCAAAAAGAAATGAAAAATTTCCAGGTTATCATGATAAGGCAGAATAACAAGCTGGAGGAGATGCACCAACAACTGTCTCGGATGGCTCATATGACTCCAAGTCAGGCTGAACCAATGGATACTCCCATTGAAATGGACCCAAATACTGGGGACAGAAAGGAATGACCCTTTAGTGGCTCTTCTGTGCTTCAATGAACCTTTTTGTTTTTACAGTTTTATGCATGCTAGTAGCCTACTAAGTAGTTTTAGTTGTATAGTGCATATCGCCAGGATGGAAAGACTCATTAAATTTTGTTTTTGGAATGCATATATCAAACTAAGGTGGCCAACAGACCTGGTTTCCCTTCGGGGCAGGTTGAGGCCACCAACATGATGTATCTGGTCTCTTTGCTTACTATAAATAGAAAAGAAAGGCACTACCTACACTTACAAAAATAATAATAATAATCATAATAATAATAATAATAATAATAAATGTTATAATAATATTTAAAATAAAATCAATTGTTCTCACAAAAAGTGTAAAAGAGAGGTCGATAAGAATTTAAATTGAAAGAATTATATTTTAATTTAAAATAATAAATGTTATAATAACATTTAAAATAAAATCAATTAAAATTTGATCGAAATAAAATAAATCTATAATCAAAATTATAGAAATTATTTATTCCTAGTTTTTTCGATTATTTATAAAATAAAATTTAATCAACCATTCAAAATAAAATTTTATATTTATATGTTGATTTATAAAAATTATTATCCTAGTTTTTTTTTTCGATTATTTATATAATAAAATCCAATCAATCATTCAAAATATAAATATATAAATATAATATATAATATATATATAATATTTTTTTAACAATACAAACGTGTAGTGGATATATTAGAATCTAGGCCTTAATGCCAAAGAGCGGATTACAAAGGATGAGTCTAAAACGATAAGTGCTGAGTAGCCTTGCAAGACTGTGGCATTTATGATTAGCTCACATCTTTTCTTAGCTGCAGCTATGTGATCAATTTCAGAGATTTTTCCCAAGCTTGTGGGTACAAACAAATTGATTTAACAGAAAGCAATAAAACATGACAATGTTCTAAATTAAGGGATTGGTTACCATATTTCCTGTCTGCCTCTAAGCAGAGCACCAGCCATAAGAAGGGCTGCTTTGTTAGCTTCAGTGTCTGCCTCTTTATTATTGGCTCTCAACACATGATAGAATTTTAAATTCTGGAAAGAATCACCAAGGTCTGAAATTCTGTGAATCAACCTTGCTAGCCTTAGGTCCTTTGTCTTAGAACGAGTCACCATAGTATTAATAATAACTTGAGAGTCTCCAATAACATTAACCTCCCTGATGTTCAGCACTTTCAGCATCTTGAGTCCTTGATAAAGAGCCAAAGCCTTCGCTTGGATGCTGGAAGCGATGCCCAAGCCCTAGGCGAAACTGTAAATCCTAGATCCAGCTGGGTTAAAAATAACTCCTCCAGCACCAGCTCTTCCAAGATTGCCCTTAGCAGCCCCATCAAAAAATAGAGAGTGCCTCTGATGGTTTGCAATCCATCCCTGGAGCTCGTTTGCTGTAGCCCTTATTTGCTAAGCTTTTGGGAGGGAGATGCTCTTTCCCAAATTTAGGAACTGTAGATTGAGTGAAGAGCCCCGATTTTTTTCTTGCTGAGTGAGATTTAAATCATCTTTGTGGTCTCTCAAGCACTCTTTTAACTGGCATTTAATTTTAACTGCCACTAGCTTGACGTCTTGCTCACAGTTTCTGAAAATCCTTTTGTTTCGCTCAAGCCAGATCTGCCAGCAGGTAATTTTAGGGAGGATAAACCAAGAAACTCTAATAATTTTGTTTTTTGGAGGAGGACCAGGATATCTTTGCAGCCATTTGTAAAAAAAAAACAGCAGTGGAGGAAGGCAACTCGAAGCTGGCACTCAAAGTATTCAGCAGCGTGGACCAGATTTGCAAAGTGAAGGAACATTCTAGCATCAAATGAGAAACGCTTTCTTGATTTACCTTGCAAAGTCTGCACCTTGAAGGGCTGTGGAAGCCACGCTTCTGTAGATTGTCGTCAGTCGAGATTTTGGAGTGGCATAACAGCCAATTGAAAAAATCAATTTTTGGTAGAGAGGGGTGGTACCAAATCCCTTTCCAAGGCTCTAGATTCCTGGCCACATGGGGGCGCTCACAAAGCTTGGCATATCCCTGAGCAACGGAATAACCACCAGCATGCACACCCCAACCTCTAGAGTCCCTGCTTCGCATCCGCGTTGGGGCCAATCCGTGAAGCTTGGAGAGCAGTTCCTCGCATTCTATAGCCAAATCTGGGGGCGTTTCAATTTTCCAGCCAACCTAGCGTGAATCCTGCTAGGCTGAGATATCCCACAAGGAACACATTCCAGCGTCGTTCGTCCAATTGCAACGCATGGAGAGAGGGACAGTCTCCCAACGGTTCATTGTTCATAATTCTATCTGTCCAAAGGTTGATCCTTTTTCCATTGCTAGGGACCCAGAAGGCATGAGTATTTATAAGCATACAGGCTTTTGAACAGAGCTTCTGGAAGGGTGAGTTCAGGAGCGGCAGAGGATGGTCTAGACAGCGGGAACGCTTGCCCTTAAAATATTTTTTCCAAAGAGCTATACGAGCCCAGCCAGGGTTAGGAGCAATAATTCTCCAAATGAGCTTAGCTCCCATGGCGATATTTTGATATCCAAGATTTTTTAAGTTCAAGCCTCCTTCCAAGAGTGGTTTGGATATGGAATCCTAGTTGACTAACGAAAACTTTTTCTCATTTTGCTTGCCCCCCTTCCAAAAAAATTTCCAAATAATCTCCTCCATTTTTCTGAGAATCCCGGAGGGAGCAAAAAGAACAGAAAACTGAAATAAGGGAAGACTATTAAGCACAGAATTAATGAGGACAGACTTACTAGCAATGTTGAGCCAGGAAAAGCCCCAAGCAAGTAGCTCGTTCTTGAATTTCTCCAGTTGGGGAAGCCAATCTCTGCTGAAGGCTCTTTTAAGAAAAATAGGAAGGCCCAAATACTTGAAGGAAGTTCAGTTTGAGGAGGCTATAAAACCAAAGATTCTAGAAATGGAATTGAGCATGCTGGAAGTGGCGTTCCAGCAATAGATATGGCATTTTCCATTGTTTAAACTGCTTTCCGAAATCAGACAAAACTCGTCCAAGACTCCTTTAAAACTGGAGGCTATGAGCACAGAGGCAGCTCCCAATAACAAGGTGTCATCCGCAAAGAGGGCATGGTTGATGTTTTTAACACCACTTGCTATACAGAGCCCAGCAATTTCCTGATCCATCATTTTTTTGTCTAAATAGAAGCTGAGGACAGAGGCTTGAAGAACAAACAAAAGGGGTGAGAGTGGGCACCTCTGCCTGAGCCCTCTCATGGCTTTGAAAAAGTCAGCAGCTCTGCTGTTAACTAAAGGATCGATCCAAGGCTCTGAAATGCAGGCCCGAATCCAATTTATAAAATTCTCCCCAAATCCAAATTTGTGTAAGACTTTCAGTAGAAAACTATGCTTGACTCTATCAAAAGCATTTGCTAAATCAAGCTTGACAACCATACCTTTTTCCTTGCGACTCATACTTGAGTGGATTGCCTCTTGGACCAGCATGTAGTTGTCCACTATCTGTCTCCGTTGAATGAATCCTCCTTGGTTTTCCGGAATGACTTTGGGGAGGATGAGCTTAAGTCTATTAGCAATAACTTTAGTAATCAGTTTATAACCGATGTTACATAGTGATATCAAATGAAACCTGTTGAAAGTGTTGGCTCCTTTCTCTTTGGGAATGAGAGCAAGAAAAGTAGAGTTCGTGCTGCCTCCGATTTTCTGGCAAGCTTGGGACTTGATAACCATTTTGTATAGGTCTTTTTCCACAAGCTGCCAGCAAGATTGGAGGAATCTGGCTGTAAATCCATCCGGTCCAGGGGCTTTGTCCGGATCCATGGCGAAGAGGGTGTTACACAGTAATTTGTCACCATTGGTCACCGTCCCTGTTACCCCTGTTTTCGTACATTGGAGGATACATTCCGGGACCTGTGAGCAGTGACATAGCCTAAAAACACTTGCATTATGTTCCCCTGAGTATGTACTTCATGTTCCCTGAAGACACCTTCTGCAAATTATCCCTGAAAAGTGCCCTTTTTCCATTGGCGCAGGTACACAGTGTCTTATCCGCGCCAATCACTGAGATCCTCAAAAAGGGGCGCGCCCATTGGCGCTCTGTCCTAGAACAACACTCGCGCCAACTAAGTTTGGTAATGATTTTTGGCAAACGCGCACCCATATGTTTTTTCCTTTCAGATCATGAAGTCTTTTGAGGGAAAAATCCATCTGATAGAGGTCGAGAGTCATCATCTATCCTTGACATCTATCCTCAATAGCTTTTTGGAGATAATGTCGATCCACAATGGGCATCCTGGTGCATTGAATCTTCCTCCCTTCTCCATTTATAAAAGTCTGTCCTCATGCATTAGACAAGCTAGTTCTAAGAGTTCTGAAGTAATGCTAGTTGTGGTTATGCTTGTCTAGAGTGATAGTAAGAGTCTTGAAGCATAGGGAGGTTATGCTGCTAAAATCCTGAGAGAGAGAAGGTCTATTGCAAGGCATACATAGCTGCTCGCCCAGCCAGAGAATAGGTTCAACGTCAGAACCTTGGTTGTATCTTTCTCTGCCTATTATTCATTAATACATGACTACTGTTATGGTTCCATTCGCATTTGTCTTATAATGGTTAATGTGAATTACATCCTTTCTGACTGATGTATAGTTGCTTTTACTAGATTTCACGCTTGTGTTTGTTCTCTCTTTGCATGTACAGGTGTCCATCTACGAGGATAGTGGGATCGCCTTTGTCCGCAGAGGGGATTTACCTGTTCAACAAGGGGGCATATCTGAGTGACATGTGTCACCACTCAAGAAGTGCCACGTTGCAGTGATGACATCACATCGGCAATCGCATATTGGAGGTTGATGGATATAGACACTGTACAGTAGTGGACACCTAAAAAACGTTGATAAAGGGGCTCCAATACATTGGGCTAGCGCATGGTCGATAGAGAAACTTAAAGGAAATGGGCGCTAAGCTATTTCCAAAGTGAAAAGGACCTCGGATAGGAACAAATGGCCCTAGCACCTTAGGGCCAAGCCTTTGGTCACGACCAATAGTCCTATGGAGTAAAATTCAGAAAGGAACTAAAACAAAGGGGGCCAAAGGATTCCAAAACTCGCCTGGTATTGTAATGTTTTTAAGTACAAAGTGCTAATACAGAGAATCTCTCGCATAACATTACGATAGTGTTATTAGGTATATCAGACTCCAGGAGTGTTATACAAGAAGTTTAGAGGATGGATGAGTCGACAACTTCGATTTCTTAATAACATAGAGTCCATCACCATTGATCTCTCCCAACTCCAGAAAATGGGAAATTCATTCAGTTCAGGCAGAAAGCGACAGGGGTAAGGACCGAGTAACAGAAAGAGGCACGTTGTGGCAGATACGTGGCTTGATTAGAGGACATCACAGGAAGTTGTGTGGAGATATTTTGGTTATTCATCATTCAGTTCTTTCCCATGTTTTGTATTTTGTTGCTTTGTTATTCTGTTACGCTTTATTTAAAAAAGGGAATCATTATGTTACAATGATTTGGGTGACAGATCCTTAACACGCTAAGACAGATAGTTGATAAAACAACTGGAGCTCAGGCTAAAGATATTTTTGTAACTGTTTTCAAAGGTTTCCCTCTCCTTATGGAAATAGGGAAGAAACAATTACGAAATGTTCCCGAATTCTGCAAGAAAGAGGCTCAAATTTCGTTCCACATTGGTTCCACATTGGTTCCACTTGCCTATTCATGAGAGATTTGAGCGATAAGTGCTGAATGTATATGAACTGGTGATTTGGAATGATCTTGGAGGATTAACCAAACTATTCTATTGATTCCTATAAGAACAATAAGAAATATGTTTTCCTCTTTGTATTTCACTTCATGTATGTTTTTCTTCTCCTGAAATTGTGTAAAGAAGCTGTAGGTTTCACTCTCTCATGGTTATATGTATGTTGCTGAGGAGTAATATTCCCTATTTTAATTAGTTATTTGATAGCTTACAATACCTTTATGATCACAATTTTACTTATGCTAATTAGTGACAAGTGTGTCCATGAGGTATAGAGTATGAGATCTTAAATTGCGCTCCACAATTTCTGCCAATTGACCTCCTCATTCTTTCATACTTCTATTGGAGCTTGATGCTCAAGATTGTCTGTTGTATCCAACCCTTTGCATCGAATTCCCTTATTTCATTCCTCCTCTACATGTTACTACAATTCCAATATTAAGGCTGCCTATTGTTGTGTGTCAGCCACCAGAATTAGTCATTTATCTTTGACATTAACTATATCTATCCACTGTGTATTCAAATTCTTGTATTTTCTTGAGTCTACCTTACTGAAAGACTATTGAACCAAGCCCCCCTTATTATATTTTTCAAACTACATTACAATTGGAGTGCAAAAGAAAACCCTATTCATAATATTCATGTGTACTCATCTCTTAAGATGTCCTAGGCACTGGTCTACAATCAACCTAGAGGTTGTCTCTAGGAGGTTTCTATGTCTCCTGCAACACTTGTGCAACAGGTGATATAAAAAGCTACAAAAGGCACTGCAACCTTGTGTTAAGTTTCTTATATGTAGTGGCCTTATCGTAGTGTCTAACACACTACTTGTCATTCATGATCTAACACGCATTGTCACATGATTACATCTATGTATAGCTTGTACAATCATCTAGCAATAAATGGTTAATCCATAATATGCATAATTAGTTTCCTATGTTGCCATTAATCTTTGTCTTATGATGTCAATCAAGAGCTAAGGAATTCTACATTCTTAGTGAAGAAGTCAAACAATACTTTCACACAAAAGAGATTGGCATCAAGCTATTCATTGACTATCCCTACGATTTCCCCATTTTAGATACGTGAGAGATGATTAGGCCCAACATTTTCCTTGACTAGACCGCCTCTTCAAAATCAAACTCTTAGAACAACAATGTTCAATACAAGATACTACCTTATAAAACTAGATTGCTCACAAAATTCTTAAGCGTATAGTGATTTGTAAAAACTTAGAGGGAAATTGACAAGGTAGTTGTGGAACTTTTACAATGCATACACCATAACCAATCCTTCACATTATGTAGTGGCATAATTATGCTCAATATGTGACAATTCCCCATGGAAAGGGGCCAAGTAGACTAGATCCAATGTGTTATCCCAATGCTATGCTAAAACATTTCCTAGTGTGATTTTAGATGCATCTACATGTACATGAAAAATGTTACACCAACAAAAAAAAATAGAATCAAAGTTTTTAGCGTCTTCTATATTGACTCTGTGAACATTCCCTTGCAGGGTCCTATCCATACAAATGTGACTACTTTTCACAACCATGCTTCCATTTGTGGTATCAACAAGGTGCACCCCCTAATAAATTTTAAGATAATACCTCGGTGTCCAAATGTGGATCATAACATAGATACATTCCCAAGCACAAGCAAATCGATAATCATTGATCCCTTGGATAGGTCAACCAACAATCATATCCTTTCCTACCATATGACTTATTAGAACATTGAGTCGACTACATAAGATTTATCTTTTAATACTTAGTCACATATTCATATATTGACATGTATCTAGGATTTACTTGGGTTCTACAATGTAATCCTTTAATAAATCATATATTTTCTAGTAATCCAAGGATACCTTCGAGAACTTATGAGTGTACTTTCTAAAGGCAACAAAACACGACTCTTAAAATACTGCAAGCATACTCTTTAGTCTAAAAGGCATTAAATTGTAAGAATACGACTCCTATTCAATAACAAATTAACATGGTTTTCCTTTTATCAGCTTAGTGATCCAAGTTTAGTGATAACCCAAAAATTGATTATTAAAAGAATATACCTCATTTCCCGTAACATTTTCTAATATCTCATCATTGAAGGAAGTAAAAAAGGGTTAATGTATGCAAGCTTCTTTGAGTCCAACAAAGCTCATAAAAGTTTAGATTCTACCTATTTTCATACCCTGCATCTTAATCAGACCAATCCAATATGATTCATCCACTAGAAAGATCAGCTTAACATCCAAAATCTTGTTAATTTCCTATTTCACCTACTCTGTATAGTGTAGATTCATTTGATAAATGACCTTTTCTCAAATCATCAAGGACATGCCTTGAACTCAGTTTTCATCTCAATGAGCTATCCTACTACACCCTTCATTTTTATGAATTTGTATGGAAGTTGTTATGCATAATACTGAAGTAGAGATAAAATCTTTGTGATAACATATTCATCCTAGTAATCTCTAATAACATCAAGTTTTTCCTCATCCTTTGTCCTAATGTTAGTTTGCTTTGTTTGCAATTGCTCGTGGTAGTTGTTGGGTGCCAAATCTACATACTTTTACCCTCCATTTTCACTCTCTCTCTCACTCCTTCATATCATTTATATTCACTAATCGCTCTAAATGCACAAGGTAAACCCTCTTCCAGTCTTCCTAGAATATTTAATTAATGAAGTAATGGTCATGGATATTTTATCTATGCGAGTTACTAATTTTGACATTTCTACAGATCCAGCGGTCAAGGGTCACAAATGAAAATCATAGAAGCGATTCGAAGCTTCCAACACCATATCGGCAAGCATTGTTACAACATAATGGATTCCAGGCCTATTCCAGACCTTTCTTGTCTTTCTCTCGGCAACTAGTTGGGCGTTTCAATGATTGTATATTGATAGACATTAGCTGCCATATTGAGACACAATTTTCTTTGAGTATTGTATAAGAAGGGTTTCAATGCTGTGAATAGGGGTGGGCCATGCAAGAGATTGAGATTGTAACAGAATATTGTTTAATTAATTGAATGCAAGTTATTTTATTGTTCTCTCTATAAGCTATGAATCCATCGCAACCCTAGTCAGAGAGTTGGGCCCACTCTTCTGATCAGGTGCTGCGTTATTTCCGTGTGTTGTTATTTTATTTGTGTTGGTTTATTTCGATTGCTATTACAATACTTTAATTAATTGTTGTGAACGATTTTTATAGTTCTGCAATTTATTCTTATTTACTGTCACAATGGTTCTTTAGTTAACTTAGTTATTGAATCTAATATTGGTGATTGGATTGTGTCATTGCTACTTGCATATATTTTGCACGGTATCTTGAAATAATGTACACACTCAGATTGACAAATTAAATGTGGAAAAGGGTTGAATAGTTGTTCACACTCGGACACCAACATTAGTCATTAGAGGACTAGTATCCTTTATATATTAGACAATGCAATGACCTATAGTTTCTTCTAATAACATACATTGGAGTTTCTTTATAGGGTATACATTTGCAAGATCTACATCTATAGGGTTTGCATTTGCAAGGACTGCTTCTACAACATACCCCTTTATGGAGCTACGTTTATATACTATGGTTGGTCCATTTGCATGAAATGTTGAATGCAATGAATCATTTCAATCAATGGTATGTCCTCATGTAGAGTAAAAACGTTTCATAGAAACTTTATCATTATTTTATCCAATTATGCATCTAATAATGCGTTACTATCCATAGATATGAGTTCTTCAACAATGGCTCCATGGTGTTCACAAATTCATGCACCCATTGTTGATTTGGAACACCCTGCACTATCCATTGCACCTCACAATAGTTCATATGTTCAAGTAGGTTATAAGTGCCATCAAACCATGGAAATAGATAGAGAGATGGAATTGGCATTTACTAATGGAGCCCCAATGTTTAGTAAGAAATAGGTTTGTAGCACCTTGTTACACAATATTTTGTCACATTCCCAAATCTATACCTGAAGGGTCGTCCTTTGTGCCACTGTCGTCACAAACATTGTAAAGTGACCAAAGCTATGTAAACTCATTAACCATGAATTATACGCTCAATACATCCATGAAGAGATGGAGAACTAATGTATTGAAGCAATTCTAGAAAAAAAACTTGTGAAAAACCCTAATTTGCAAGACCAACGCTGCTTTTAGTAGGTACATCCGTGCTGGAAACCTTTTTTTCTAACTAGTGACTAGCATTGGAACCCCAACTTTTGATAGGAAAATCTGCGTTGGTCCTCTTCATGCAGTTTCTCAAAAAATGGAGCAGAAGATTCTCTTACTAGAAGCCTCGAGAATGGCGAGTTGGTAGTTTTTGGATGAAAATATGGTCGAGTACTCCCATTTAGAGCCCTTGATCCTAACTTTAGGGATCTTACCTTTGGGATAAGTACCTTCTTCCCCCTTTGGTGGATCTCTAACCTCCTCTTTATCACTATAAATCCATTCTTCACTTTCCTCAATGGGTGGATCATTGCTGGTTTCCATTCTTCTGCTCGATTATGCTTAGATGCTGCCATTTTGGTGAGAGAGGAAATGAAAGATTGTTAAGTTTTGCTTGGACTTGGAATCATCTCGAAGGAGGCCTTCAACATCAAGGCACCGATTGTATGCTTTCCTCTTTGATTTAATCATTAATACAAAGCATGTTTTACTTCACATAAGCTTGTATATGATAGTTTTCTTAGTACAACACTCCTTGATCTATTGTATAACTTACATTGGAATGCATATGCTATGATCTCTCTTGTTGTTTTATTTTGATATATCTTGTAGGTATTCATACACAACGAATAGTGAGGAGTGAGCCTGGGAGCTAAGGTATGGAGATCATCATCAAAGGTTGAACGCATAAGAGAGAGGTAGTCCATCTCCCTTTCTCATTTGTCATTCTGATCGAGTTTAGGTAAGTTTGCTTGTTTTTTCATGGTTGTTACTAGACCCACACATTGGGCTAGAGGGATCGCTTCTATCCATAGAAGGGATAGTCAGGTTAACAAATTGGCAAATTTGCTGAGGAAGCCTACACCCTTTTCATCCTCCTTTCGTTTTTTTCCTTCTCGTTAAGTTTGGCCAACCATTGAACGACCCTTAAATTTATTATTATTAATTTTCAGTCTGTACTTTGAATTGTTGGTGTCTTAGGGTATTAGGTCTAGAGTTTATTCTTGAGAATTTCTTGTTTTTATTAAAATTTCCTCACTCAACGCATGTTTTATCATTGACAGTCACGCTGATAGTGCATGCTTTTCCCTGTACATTCGCGTTGAAGACATTGTCTTCCACTATGTACCCGCGCTGATGACTAGCACAGGTTTTGCTATGAAAAGTAGTATTGCCATCACAGGTTTTCTATGCAAAGTAGCATTGATGACCCTGTCAGCACGATTTTTTCTATATAAATTAGCACTGGTCCTTGAATATGAAAATTTTTAGGGCGTCTACAAAAAAATCTAGTGTGCCTTGGTCTCTGAGGTCTCTTATTTGTTTTATATACATCAGTCTTTGTCTGTATGCTTCTAATTTCTTTGTGGAATGCAAACGATTGTCTCTTTCTTGAAGTGCTAAAAAATAGGATTTTGATTGAGTTTTTTCAAGTTTTGAGTTGATTGAGATCTTTTTTTACTACTTGTGCGCTTGATAATTAGTGATTGTTCTGTTAATTAAATAGTGATTTCTCTTTTGCATTGATTAAAGGAATCAATTTTGCATTGAATTAGCTTTCATTTCAAAAAATTTACTTTTCGTTAAAATTGCATTATATCACTCGCATGAAAAGTTATTTTTTGGAACTAATTATTGGAAATACATCACAGTTTTCAATAATTGAAAACTATATGGTGCATTAGTTGCATTAAATCATTTAAAGCAAAAATAAAAGCATAATTCATATAAGTGCATCTTAGGAAAAGTGAAAATCATTTTTACTTTTTGGAATTGCATTTGGAAAGTAAAAGTGAAAGATCTAGTTAGGAAAGTTTTGTTTGCTGCATTCTTCGTTGTTGCATCATTGTTTGAATCTCTTCCCTTACTAGATTAGCTTTCATCGAAATGAAAAGAATCCTTTTCTCATGATAGTTGCATCATAGCAGTTCACATGACATCATTTTGAGCCTTAAAACTGAAACTTAATTAAAGATAAACTTAAAATTTACCTCAATTAACCTAAGGAGAATTTGGAACTTAACAAAAATATTTAGAGGTCTAGGTTAGAGACGTGTTCTAGTGTCGTTAAACCTAGCAGCTGTCATTATCTACTAATGTTGGATCTCATGTGTGATACCCCATTCCATGTATAGAAGTATATAGGATCGTTCTCCATTACTTTCGGGTATATCGTAGGTGCTCCACATATGGAAGGTATATGGGAACGCTCTCATTGAATGGTTACGCATTAGACAACTCTAACATGGACATGTGCTCCTCGTACTGTCGCGTATATATTGGGAGACCCCACTAGGTTTCTATCCTTTAGCCAAAGGTAACCGAGTCAGGTGCCTTGCAGACATGATACACCGAACACAAAATTTAGGGAGATTTGCCATCGTATGTTAAGTCCTTGGTTCTGCCAAGGTGTATATAGTGGTTCACGGATAACTGGTAAACCCCTTTTCCTAGTTAACCCTTTTTGATCTATTTGTTGTTAATGTCTAAAATTAATTGACAGCGGAATAATATCCTTCTTGTGGAAATACTCCTTAGTAGATCTTAGGTTGAGACTAATGGCAACGGTTCCTGAGTCTACCAACCAAGGGAACCCCTCTGACGAGAATCCTAGTCCTTTTACTTCTTTTGGAAATGTTGGTGCTCCCTATATGGCAATATTGTCCCTTGCTGGGTTTACCATTGGTTTTCCAATTTGGTTATTTTCGACTGTTATGGTTCCAAAAGTCCAAACTGCTCCTCATACAGGCTCTACTCCACCTGGGCAGTATCAACCTCTGGTTGATCTTAAAGTTGACCCTTTAGATTCTCTGCATGTTGATCTTCTTCCTCTTCGTCTGGTGAAATCCTACAAGCTAGTAACTAGGTGGATAAGAAGAAGAAGAAAAGGAATATTAGGAAGAAGAAAAATAAGAAAAAGGCCAACCAACTAGTCGTTGCTACCGATGCAGCTAATGTTGAAAAATCTTCTGATTAGCTCTAAAGAGTGAAATTCCCTTGCAAGCTTTGTATAGGTGACCACCTTCTTTGATAATGTCCTCGTATTCCCAAAATATTAGAAGTGTGGTCCACAGGTTTATATTGACCTTTGTCATCAGCCTATGGAGATCATGCTGCTGATAAACCTTCAACTAGTGATAGTAAAACCCATGGGAAAAAGGTGAAAGTTAAATTTCCCTATAGGTTATGTGAAGGGAATCATCCTATTCACATTTGTCATTCTATGCATGAAGCCTCTAAAGTGTTGGATAACTTTACCGCTTCTCAACCTCATCTTTTGATTGATTATTGGAAGCTTTCCCCTGATCCTCCACTAGGCTATCAAGTGATTGATCAAAACGCATCTCTGATCAATCCCACTCTCTCTACAAGTGAATCCCATGAGTCTGTTCCTGATTAGTTGTTAGTTGAGAAAATGGTTGACCCGATTATGATTTCATTCGATCATATATATCCTATAAAGAGTGAAGCTAATATGCTCAAGTTCTTCTAGTCTCTTCAAATTCCAAATATTTAGGGGGAAATCCTCCTATCCCCATGGTACAGGGGGGCGATCCTTTTATTCCCACGATACAAAGGGGGATCCTCCTATTCCTGTAATGCAAGGGGGTAATTATCCCATTCCAATGACACCCCTCCAAGTGGTATGGTCGTTTCTTTTGATTGGAGTTAACTGGCAGGATATCGTCTTCCTTCTTATGTGCCCTTCTAGATCATGGTGCAGGCTTATAATATGGATGTACATAACACAATTATAAATGAAGATGTGTCTGTTATTATTCTATCCTCCATTATTTGGCAAGCTTTCGGTTCTTCATAGCTTGTGCCTGCTACCTAGAATCTGTTAGCTTTTAACAGCGAAACTAGTCAACCGTTAGAGATCCTTCCTAAGTTTCCCATTACCTTGGGAGGAAAAACCATCTATCTGGATGTGATGTTTGTCCAAGGCCCTTTATATTTTAATCTACTCCTTGGCTGTGACTATGTTTATGTCACGAGAGCTCTTGTCTCTTCTCTATTTCATTGAATGAAGTAAAAAAGGGGTAATGTATGCAAGCTTCTTTGAGTCCACAAAAGCCCATAAAAGTTTAGATTCTACCTATTTTCATACCCTGCATGATAATCAGACCAATACAATATGATTCATCCACTAGAAAGATCAACTTAACATCCAAAATATTGTTAATTTCCTACTTCACCTACTCCTTATAATATAGATTCATTTCACAAATGACCTTTTATCAAATCATCAAGCACATGCCCTGAACTCAGTTTTCATCTCAATAAGCTCTTCTACTACACCCTTCTTTTTTATGAAGTTGTATGGAAGTTGTTTTGCATAATCCCGAAGTAGAGATAAAATCTCTGTGATAATATATTCATCCCAGTAATCCCTAATAACATCAAGTTTTTCCTCATCCTTTATCCCAATGTTAGTTTTCTTTGTTTGCAACTGCTCATGGTAGTCATCAGATTACTAGTATCCTTTATATATTAGACAATGCAATGACCTATAGCTTCTTCTAATAACATATGTTAGAGTTTCTTTATGGGGTATACTTCTGCAAGATATACATCTATAGGGTTTGCATTTGCAAGGACTACTTCTATAACATACCCCTTTATGGAGCTACATTTATATACTATGGTTGGTCCATTTGCATGAAATGTTGAATGCATTGAATCATTTCAATCAATGGTATGTCCTTATGTAAAGTAAAAAAGTTTCACAGAAACTTTATCATCGTTTTATCCAATTATGCATATAATAATGCAATCCTATCCATAGATATGAGTTCTTCAACAATGGCTCCATGGTGTTCACAAATTCATGCACCCATTGTTTATTTGGAACACCCTGCACTATCCATTGCACCTTACAATAGTCCATATGTTCAAGTAGGTTATAAGTGCCATCAAACCATAGAAGTAGATATACAAATGGAATTGGAATTTACTAATGGAGCCCCAATGTCAAGTAAGAAATAAGTTTGTAGCACCTTGTTACACAATATTTTGTCAAATTCCCAACTCTATACTTGAAATGTCATCCTTTGTGCCACTGTCGTCACAAATATCGTAAAGCGACAAAAGCTATGTAAACTCATTCACCATGAATTGTATTCTCAATACATCCCTGAAGAGATGGATAACTAATGTCCTGAAGAAATTCTGGAAAAACTTGTGAAAAACCCTAATTTGCAAGACCAACGCTACTTTGAGTAGGAAAATCCGTGTTGGCAAACTTTTATCTAACTAGTGACTAGCATTGGAAGCACGACTTTTGATAGGAAAATCAGTGCTAGTCCTCTTCAATAAGTTTCTCCAAAAATGGAGCAGAAGCTTCTCTTACTAGAAGCCTCGAGAATGACGAGTTGGTAGTTGTTGGAAAAAAATATGGTTGAGTACTCCCATTTTAAGCCCTTGATCCTAACTTTAGGGAAATTACCTTTAAGATAAGTACCTTGTTCCCACTTTGGTGGATCTCTAACCTCCTCTCCATCACTATAAATCTGTTCTTCACTTTCCTCAATGGTTGAATCATTGCTGGATTCCATTCTTCTGCTCGATTGTGCTTAGATGCTTCCATTTTGGTGAGAGAGGAAAGGAGAGCGTGTTAAGTTTGGCTTGGACTTGGAACCATCTTGAAGGAGGCCTTCAACATTAAGGCACTGATTGTCTGCTTCCCTCTTTGATTTAATCATTAATACAAAGCATGTTTTACTTCCCACAAGCTTGTCTGTGATAGTTTTCTTAGTACAACACTCCTTGATCTATTGTATAACTTACATTGGAATGGATATGCTGTGATCTCTCTTGTTGTTGTATTTTGATCTCTCTTGTAGGTATTCATACACAACGAATAATGAGAAGTGAGCTTGGGAGCTAAGGGATCAGGATCATCATCAAAGGTTGAGCGCATAAGAGAGAGGTAGGCCATCTCTATTTCTCATTTGTCATTCTAATCTAGGTTAGGGAAGTTTTCTTGTTTTGTCACGGTTTTTACTAGACCCACACACTGGGCTAGAGGGATCACTTCTATTGGTAGAATGGATTGCTTGGTTAAAAAATTGGTGAATCCGCTGGGGAAGTCTACACCCATTTCATCCTCCTTTCGTTTTTTTCCTTCTCGTTAAGTTTGACCAACCATTGAACGACCATTTTTATTATTTTTGATTTTCATTATGTACTCTGAATTGCTGGTATGTTAGGGTATCAGGTCTAGAGTTTATTCCTAAGTATTTCTTGTTTTTCCTAAAATTTCCTTGCTCGACACGTGTTTTACCTATGACATTCGTGCTGATAGTGCATGCTTTTCCCTATACAGTCGTGTTGAAGACCATGTCTTCCACTGTCTACCCGGGCTAATGACCAGCACAACTTTTTCTATGAAAAGTAGTACTGCCATCACAAGTTTTTCTATGCAAATTAGCGTTGATGACCCTGTCAGCACGAGTTTTGCTATATAAAGTAGTGTTGGTCCTTGAATGTGAAAATTTTTAGGGTCTCTATTAAAAATCCTAGTGTGTCCCGGTCTTTAAGGTCTCTTCTCTGTTTTATCTACATCAGTCTTTGTCTATATGCTTCAAATTTCTTTGTGGAATGCAAAAGATTGTCTCTTGCTTGAAGTGATAAAAAATAGGATTTTGATTGTGCTTTTTCAAGTTTTGAGTCGATTGAGATCTTTGTTTACTACTTGTGTGCTTGAGAATTATTGATTATTTTGTTAATTAAACAGTGATTTCTCTTTTGAATTGATTAAAGTAATCAATTTGTAGAAATTATGCTCTCTACACATCTTGTAGAGAAACTATAGGTTAAACTAATTATGCAATGTACTAAAGCAAAATACTTAATCTACTTACAATCAAAGTTGCGGAAGCTTAATCAATTTTCAAAAAGATCAACCAGAACACATATAACAGAGAAGAAGATTCAATCACACATGAAACATAGAAGAATACTTTGGGGAAAGCCTCAACTAAAAACCCCACTATCTGTATTATCATACAAGTGGAAATATCTCAGGATTACACAAAACTTTAGCTCACAAGCTATCCAGCTCTCAGTCCCTCACTACTGTTCATAGACAGAATAGACAACACTTGTGCCTTCCTTCAGTCCTCCAAGCCTCCTATTTCGTTGCACAGTTTCCCTGGGTCCTCTAGCTACAACCTGTGTGATTCTCACCTCGCACACAACACTGACCTCTGAATTAACTGCGCAGTCCTGAAGGAGTTAATTCCTTTTGCATGGATGAGTTTCCTTTATAGGAAAATTCCTCCAACTAATATCAAAATGTCCCTGTCTTTAATCTCAATTGGGTCTTTCTCTAAATTGACGTGCATGAGTTATTTATGAGAGAGTATTCAATTATCTAGAGAACACTAGTTGCATGCATGCATGCATTAACTGACTGAACTCACAATTAGTTCCACAAACTGTTTGGAACTAATTTAACTGGACTTACTCAGTTAACTGAGCTAAATAATTACATCTCAAATACAACTCATCCTTATCTCCTTAATTAAGGGATAACTTCCTCAATCAAAGGGATAACTGTTGCATGTCTTCACAAAGACTTCATGTTTGATTTTCACCAACTAATTAACTCAAGATGAATTAATTAATTATTCTTCAAACAACTACTGAGACTAAATTCGAATTTTAATTCTCAATTTTGATTTAAGGACAAATTAAAATTGGAATACATCCCAAAATTCTATTTATAGCAATCCTGTTTTTAGCATTTCTATTTTTTTCTATTTCCAATAGAGTTGGAGTATATCTTGAAATGCTATTTTTAGCATTTCTTGTTGCTATTTTCAACACTCCCTCTCAACAAGAAAGGCATTCAACTCGAACCCGATCCTAAACCTTTGGAATGTTCTGCATGCAATACTTCTCTCAAGTGTTGTTGCTCCAGCAACTCGAGAAACAAATAATATCCAACCTGAATCAGAATGATGCCTCTGTCATCAAAGTCTCTGATTGCTATTATCTCTGTCGACTGAAAACTCTGCACCTCTGCGCTCTTCAGTATTTGACTCTTCTATCCTTTGTCACTTTTATCTTTGACTGCATCAATCACACTGATTCCTCCTGCTACATCCGTGCTGTTGCTGGCCCTATCTCCCAACACTGCATCCGCATTGCACCTCCTCTCATCATGTTGCATCGTGCTGCCCACTGCAACTCAATTACTAAGAAGTAAGTAATTGATCTCTCAACTGACCTCCGTGTTGGGCTAGAAACACCCTATAATGTTGAATCTCCCTCTGCCGCTCCATCCGCATCTGTCTCTGCCCATTCAGCCAGTCCTGCTACTCCTCATCGGGGCTTCCGTAGCAAGGTCTAATCAAAGAGGCTGGGTACCTCAAGGATCTTGCCCCTATTTCAACCTTCTTGGGACTATCTCTTCACATCGCCCCACCTCACACTTGGAGGTATGGTTGCATGTGATCCCTCTGACCACTTAGCTCAAAAATTCCCCCTACTAGAGGTCTCTGCATGAGTGAATTCCTCCACTCGATCTCTTCTCGGCTTCTCCAGTTGTGGCTGCTCCACAACCTCCTGAAGCTGCTTCACCAACTGTGGATCCTTCACAATTATCAGAGACTTCTTCTGGTGCTGCATGTTGAGAGGTAATGTACTCTCCCTCTCAACCACCAAGTCTCTAACAGTTGCCTTGCTCCTCAAGGCCTTGCATGCATCTTGAATCTCAAGAGCATACAGGTTCTGTACCTGTGAACCGATCTGTTTCACTTGACTGGTGGTGATATGTCTAAGGAAAACCTTTCCCTTACTGACGACAACATTATAGACTTTGTCCTCCACCATCACGATCAATACCAAGTTCTTCTTCAGTCCAGGCACATACTTCACATCTGTTAAGGTAATAGAAGCTCCAAGCTCCCTCTGAAAATCAACCGTACCTTCACCTAAAACACGGTACTTTCCATCATTGCTCATCTCTATGTGCATCTGGAGGTCCTTCTCCTCCAAGGTACTGAATAAACTCTTATCGCCGATCATGTGGAATGAGGCTCCACTGTCAAGAAACCAACCACAACCCATCATCGATGAAACCATGCATGTTATGAGGGTAAAATCCAATTCAAACTGAGAGGCTAGGGCCTCACCTTCAGATCCTTCTGAGGATCCCTTCTTGGATTTCTTTAATGGACAATTAGTTGCATAATGGCCCATCTCATGACAATTAAAGCATTGCACTTTAGATTTGTCAATCTTCTTCTCACCATGGAAGAACTTGATTTGGAATGAGAATCCTTCTCCTTCCCTTTCCTTGTCTTACTGGCTAAGGCTATATTTTCTTCATCCTCCTTGGATGAAGAACCATCTTTGGTGCTCCTCCTGATCTCCTCCTGCATCAGATCCGACCACAGGCGTTCCCAATCTGGCAGTTTCTCTCTTCCATTCACTTAGTCATCGTAGCTATGCCAGCTCTTAGGAAGACCGAGGAGAGCAAGTCTCACCATTGCTCCAATACAATGTAGAACTTTTTCTACAAAACCTCGCTTTGATACGATGTAGAAATTCTACTCTCTACACATCTTGTAGAGAAACTGTAGATTAAACTGATTATGCAATGTACTAAAGCAAAATACTTAATCACTTCTACAATCAAACTTGCGGAAGCTTAATCAATTTTGAGCAAGATCAACCAGAAAACATATAACAGAGAAGAAGATTCAATCACACATGAAACACAGAAGAATACTCTGGGGAAAGCCTCAACTAAAAACCCCACTATCTGTATTATCATATAAGTGGAAATATCTCAGGATTACACAAACCTTTAGCTCACAAGCTATCCAACTCTTAATACAATCCCTCACTGCTACTCATAGACAAAATAGACAACACCTATGCCTTCCTTCATTCCTCCAAGCCTCCTATTTCCTTGCGCAGTTTCTCCTGGGTCCTCCAGCTACAACCTGTGTGATTCTCACCTCACACACAACACTGACCTCTGAATTAACAATGCAATCCTGAAGGAGTTAATTCCTTCTGCATGGATGAGTTTCCTTTATAAGAAAATTCCTCGAACTAATAGTACAATGTCCCTGTCTTTAATCTCAACTGGGTCTTTCTCTGAACTGACATGCATGAGTTATTTATGAGAGAATATTCAGTTATCTAGAGAACACTAGTTGCATGCATGCATGCATTAACT